>CM069171.1:4079567-4146019 GCA_035221665.1 Okamejei kenojei
ACATGTCAACGACACTCCCAGAGGTCTCCCGTAAGCTGTATTGTCCAGGATGACCTACTCCCATGATCCCTGTCCCTTTTCATTTTTGACATTTGACACTGGAGTAGAGGGACCACTGCCTGACAACACCTGGAACCCGGGTTCAAAATCCATTGACTAAGGGTGCTTGTCTGTATATGTGTATTTTCTCCCCTGTCCAGTGACCTGCGTGGGTTTTCTCCGAGATTCTTCGGCTTCCTCCCCCACCCCCACCCCCCCCCCCCCCCCCCCCCCCCCGCCCCCCCCGACCCCTCCCCGCCCCCCCCCCCACGCCCCCCCCTCCCTCCCCCCCCTTCCTCCCCGCCACTCCACGCTCTCTCTCCTCCCTCCCCCCCCACTCCACGCTCTCCCCCCCCCCCCACCACCCCACGCTTTCCTCATTTAGATAAATCCCACACTTCCAAAAATGTACATGTTTGTAGGTTAATTGGCTTGGCTGTTGTGAATGTAACTCTATTGTCCCTAGTGTGGGATGTGGCGGGCAGAATTAATGTGCAGGGATTGCAGGTCGAGTTTGCGGACTTGGTGTCCGAAGGGCCTGTTTCCACGCTGTATCTCTAACACTAAAACTAAAATATCACATTAAACGAACTCCTCCCCTCTTCTCTATCCCAAATTGCAGTTCTGAACCGGCTGAGGCTTTCAAGTTAGTTTATGTTAGTTTAGTTTAGAGATACAGCGCAGAGTCACAAAAAGGCAACGATGGTAAAGGGAGCAGGCCATTGTTGTCTGTTTGCTAGGTGAGAACATGAAGCTGGTGTGAATTGGGTGGGGGAGGGACGGAGAGAGAGAAAATACAGGGGTTACTTGAATTTCGTTAATTCAATATTCACACCACTGGGGTGTAAGCTGCCCAAGTCAAATATGAGATGCTGTTCCTCTCAATTTGCGCTGGGCCTCACTTGCAATGGAGGGAGGGCAGGACATAAAGGTCAGTGTGGGGATTGGGAGGGGGGGGGGGAGTGGGGGGGGTGGGGGGGGTTAAAGTTTTGGCAACCGGGGGAGATAGGGGGGGGGGGGGGGGGGGATGGTTGGACTGAGGGGAACTTCGGGAAAATCTGTGGAATTCTCTGCCACAGAAGGCAGTGGAGGCCAATTCACTGGATGTTTTCAAGAGGGAGTTAGATTTAGCTCTTAGGGCTAACGGAATCAAGGGATATGGGGAGAAAGCAGGAACGGGGTACTGATTTTGGATGATCAGCCCTGATCATATTGAATGGCAATGCCGATTGGCCTACTCCTGCACCTATTTTCAATATTTCTGTGTTTCTTTGGTTTCTAAGTAAGTAATTGGTGACGTTTTGTGTCGAGACCCTTCTTCATTCTGTGGAACTGTCTGAAGAAATTAGAGTCTGAAGAAGGGTGTCGATCGGAAAAGTCACCCGTTCCTTCTCTCCAGAGACGCTGCCTGCCCCGCTGAGTTACTCCAGCTTTTTGTGTCTAATTTGACTCCTCTGTCCAATCCACTCGCGGTCCCGTCTAAGGCACGGCCTCTCAGATAACGTTGCGATTGGTGCTGGCGGCTGCAGCCTTCCGTGTTGAATGGCCGGCCTGGTGGACCTTGTTTCTCTGCTCGGCCTCCTGGTAACCCCTCTTCATGGTGCTGGTCAGGTAGTTAAACAGGCA
Organism: Okamejei kenojei; assembly: GCA_035221665.1. Taxonomy (NCBI): domain Eukaryota; kingdom Metazoa; phylum Chordata; class Chondrichthyes; order Rajiformes; family Rajidae; genus Okamejei; species Okamejei kenojei. The sequence goes on from CM069171.1 coordinate 4,081,233, forward strand.
CTGTGCAAGCAAAGGCATAGAGTCATAGAGTGATACAGTGTGGAAACAGGCCCTACGGCCCAGCTTGCCCTCAATGGCCATCATGTCCCAGCTACACTGTCCCAATTGCATGCTTGGCCCATATCCCTCCAAACTGCTTCCTATCCATGTGCACTCACACCTGTAGACATTGTTTTTAAACGTTGCGATAGTCCCAGCTCAACTACTCCTCTGGCAGTTGTTTCCCATACACCCACTTCTCTTTGTGTGAAAAGAGGCTGCAGTAGTTATTTCTACACGCACTACGAGGATCCAGGATGCGACCCTCCCCCCCCCCCCCCCGCCCCCCCCCCCACCCCCCCCCCTCCCCCCCCCACCCCCATCCACGCTCTCCCTCATATCCCCTCATCCCCCCCTTCTCGTAACTCCTCCCTCATCTCACTCACTCTCTCCACGTCCCGTAACTCCCACCCCCGTCTCACTCACTTCGCCCTCTGGTAAATCCCTCTCCATTTCATTAAATGGGGTACGGTAGCGGTTGGTAGCAGGTCAGAGAGGGGCTGAGTGGTCCCGTCCTGCTCCTCTTGCCCATGTTCCTGTTTAAAGCCTACCTCCCACGCGTGCTCCACCTCCGCTGTCCATTGTTCCTTCAGTATTGGTTTGACCACCGCGATGAACTGCGTCCCGATGTACTGAGGGGAAACAGGAGGACAAGGCCGTTACTTAACCCGTCCCGTCCCAACTAATGGCATGTTGGCCTTCATAACAAGAGGAGTTGAGTACAGGAGCAAAGAGCTCCTTCTACAGTTGTACAGGGCCCTAGTGAGACCACACCTGGAGTATTGTGTGCAGTTTTGGTCTCCAAATCTGAGGAAGGACATTCTTGCTATTGAGGGAGTGCAGCGTAGGTTCACCAGGTTAATTCCCGGGTTGGCGGGACTGTACTGTTTTCATATGTTGAAAGAATGGAGCGACTGGGCTTGTATACTCTGGAGTTTAGAAGGATGAGAGGATATCTTATTGAAACACATATTGTCATGGCTGATCATCCAAAATCAGTACCCCATTCCTGGTTTTCCCCCATATCCCTTGATTCTATTAGTCGTGAGCTGTATCTAACTCTCTCTTGAAAACATCCAGTGAATTGGCCTCCACTGGCCTCTGTGAGAGCGAATTCCACAGATTCACACCTCTCTGGCTGATCAAACATTCCCTATTTTAACTCCAGTCTCCTGCTTTCCCGTGACACCTGCACTAATCAAGAATCTAACTGTCTCTGCCTTAAAAGTGTGAACGGGTGATCGATGGACAGCATGGACTCGACGGGCCGAAGGGCCTGTTTCCATTCCTCATCTCTCAACTAAACCACACCAATACCAACACCCAAAAAGACACAAAATGCTAGAGTCAAATGTTTAGTTTAGTATAACCTGAAGAAACATAGAAACATAGAAAATAGGTGCAGGAGGAGGCCATTCGGCACTTCGAGCCAGCACCGCCATTCATTGTGATCATGGCTGATCGTCACGCATCAATAACCCGTGCCTGCCTTCTCCCCATATCCCTTGCTCCACTAGCCCTAGAGCTCTATCTTACTCTGTCTTAAATCCATCCAGAGAAGGTTCTCAACCCAAAACGTCACCCATTCTTTCTCTCCAGAGATGCTGCCTGTCCCGCTGAGTTACTCCAGCATTCTGTGTCTACCTTTAGTTTAGTTTAGTTTTGTTTAGAGATACAGCGTGGAAACAGGCCCTGGGGCCCACCCAGAACACGGGCCTGCGAATCCCGCACGTTAACACTTCAGGCCCTTCAGCCCACCGAGTCCATGCTGACCATCGATCACCCCATACACTAGCAATATCCTACACATGAGGGACTATTTACATACAAAACCTATTCACCTTTGGAGTGTGGGACGAAACCGGAGCACCTGGAGAAAACCCACGCAGTCACAGGGAGAACGTACAAACGCTATACAGGGACTGGGTTGTTGGTGATAGGTGCGGGCGATTGAAGGGCCAAAGGGGCCTTTTTATGAGTCATATCACTCCGGTTATTAAAACGATGGCTGCAAAACCTTGTCTTGATGAAGGGGTCCCGACCCGAATATATCACCTATCCATGTTGTCCAGAGATGCTGCCCGACCCGCTGAGTTACTCCGGCATTGAAACCCTGTGTCGCGTATATGATAGTGTGTAAATAATAGGTAAACTGTCTTTTATGAACTGAGTTACTGGCAGGGAATATTTGTGTCATTTGTGTCTTTATCTTATCTGTCTCCTTAATACGTGGAGTAAGTTCAGTGTACTTTTGTAAACATAAAGATGACTAACCCTGGCAACAGCGTGAACTGAAAATCGTTTCTAACTACCTGCTAAAGGGCCTGTCCCACTTGCCGTCATTTGCGCGTCACGCAGATGCGTGCGCGCGAAGATTTTGTTCATCGCAAAAACCCTGCGACACCGCGCGTCACTGCCTTTGGCATCGCGCACCATGCGCGCATCACGAGCGTGTGTGTCACGACACGCAAATAATTTTTTTGTAATAATATTTTTATTAGAAGTAATCCATCATAACAACGGTGTAACAACTTTTCAAATACACAACCAACTTATTTCAATATTGTATTGCGAATGTTACGAGTAATTCTTATAAACTTCTATTTTTTTAGAAAGTGGAAAAAGAAAAGAATAGTCCACTAATCAATAAAAATGGTGATTAAATAATAATTTTGATTTTATAGAAAGAGAAAGAAGAGAGAGAGGAAAATATCTGTATATATTCTTGTTATATGTATTTAATATAAAACAAAGTATTATAATATATATTTAAAAAAAAGAGAGATTAATACTGTATACATCTTAAGAGTGATTCACTAGACAATTATGTGTGTATATGATGTCGCGTAAATTTACGGCCAAGTGGGGACAGGCCATGATTAGCCCTAATATCTTCAGCCGGTTCTGCGATTTTAACACCGACCGCACTTTACCGGGTAGTATTTGGGACGGGGAATTGTACCGGCAGTGGGCTGCACAGCCCAGGTGAAAGAGCAAGCTGCTCAGCTGATCTTCCTGATCCAATCGTGCACGCTTTCTCAATGAAACGACATCACCCTGCATCAGGAGTGGCGAGGTTCAGGTGACCCACCTAATCACCCACCCCCTCCACTCTCCAACCTTCCTCCCCTCACTTCCTGTTCCCCACACTTGAATACAACCTTCCCCTCCCCCTCACCCTCCCTCTCCCCCTCCCTCTCCTCTCTACCCCATGTCTCACTGGCCCCCTTCCTCCCCCTCACTTCTGTCCCATCTGAATACACCCTTTCCCTCTTCCCTCTCCCCTCCCCCTTCCCTCTCCTCTCCCCCCTCCCTCCTCCTCACTCCCTCTCCTTCTCCCCATGTCTCACTGCCCCTTCCTCCCCTCACTTCCCCTGTCTCCCCATCTCTGAATACTCCCTCTCCCTCTCCCCTCTCCCCTCCCCTCCCTCTCCCCCCCTCCCTCTCATCCTTCCCTCTCCTTCTCCCCATGTCTCACTGCCCCCTTCCTCCCCCCTCATTTCCCCCTGTTCCCATATGAATTACACCCTTCTCCCTCCCCTTCTCCCTCCCTCTCCTCTCCCTCCCTCTCCTCCTCCCTCCCCCTCCCCATGTCTCATCTGTAATATGCCCATTCCTTCCCCCTCATTCCCTGTTCCCATCTGAATTCTCCCTTCACCCTCCCTGTCCTCCTCTCCCCTCCCCCTCCCCCCTCCCCCTCCTCCCCTCCCCTCCCCCTCCCCCTCCTCCTCTCCTCCCCTCCTCCTCTCCCCTCCCTCTCCCCTTCCTCTTCCCCTCCCTCTCCCATGTTCTCACTGACCCCCTTCCTCCCCCTCACTTCCCTGTTCCCCAATCTGAATACACCTTCTCCCTCCCCCTCCCCCCTCCCTCTCCCCCTCCCTCCCCCCCTTCCCTCTCCCCCTCTTCCCCTCACTCCCCCCCCTCCCCAAAGTCTCACTGGCCCCTTCCTTCCCCCCCCTTCTCCCTCCTCTTATTTTACACCCATTTCCCCATCTCCGCTCTTCCACCCCCCACCCTCGTGTAGTTGGGGCTGTTTGTCGGTGTGGGAACAGTCTGGGCCGATAGGGCCTCGTTTCCACACTGTAAGACTTATGATTATAAACCTATGTTTCTATCGTTTCCATATAATCTCGCTAATCAGTTCAGGAAGGAACTGCAGATGCGGAAAAAAAATCGAAAGGGTAGACAAAAGTGCTGGAGAAGAAAGAAACTCAACGGGTGAGGCAGCAGCATTCTAGGGAGCTTGAAGGAATAGGACGAAACGTTGCCCATTTCCTTCGCTCCATAGATGCTGCTCACTCCGCGAGTTTCTCCAGCACTTTTTGTCCCACTAATCAGTTCCTGCAACAGGAAAGGACATAAAGTGTGGAGTAACTCAGCGGGCCAGGCATTTATTATCTTTGGAGAAGGGAGAGAAGGTACACAAAAGGTGGAGGAAGTTGGAGAAACTCAGCGGGTGCAGCAGCATCTAAAGATGGCGAAGGAGATAGGGCGACGTCGTTTCGCAGGGCCAAAACCCTTTCTTCAGGAACTGATGGGAGGTGGTGGGTGGTGGGGGGGGGGGGGGGGGGGTGGGAGCGGGGAGAAGGAAGGGACGGAGGAGGAGGAGGAGGAGCACGAGGGTGAGGTTAGAGGTGGGGAAGGGAAGGAGGACAGCAAGGGGTTAAGAGAAATTGAGAACCAGATTATCTTTGGAGAACATGGATTAGCGACGTTTCGGGGCGGGATGCTTCTTTGGTCTTCAGTCTGAAGAAGGCTCCTGACCCAAAACCTCATCTTCCCGTGTTCTCCAGAGTTGATGAGTTACTCCCAGCATTTTACGTCTATTTTTGTTGTTGTTGTAAATCAGCGTCTGCAGTTGCTTCTTTCTACATTTTGACAAGAGGATGCGGAGAGGATACACAAAAAGCTGGAGAAACTCAGCGGGTGCAGCAGCATCTACGGAGCGAAGGAGTAGATGGGAAGTTAGGCCGAAACCCTTCGTCTGATGTGGAGAGGATGTTTCCACAGGTGGGAACGTCTAGGACCAGAGGTTATTCCTTTAGAAAGGAGATGAGGAGGAATTTCTTTAGCCAGAGGTTGTGAAATTCATTGCCACAGAAGGCTGCGGAGGCCAAGTCAATGGATATGTTTAAGGCAGCGTTAGGATTGGTTCTGGATTAGTACGGGGTGTCAGGGGTTATGGGGAGAGAAGGCCAGTGAGAATAGGGTTGAGAGGGAGAGATAGATCAGCCACGATTGAATGGTGGAGTAGACTTGATGGGCCGAATGGCCTAATTCTGCTCCTCGAACTTATGAACTCCCTAATAGTTTCCCCAGAAAACAATTCACCCATTCCAAGTCTGAAGAAGGGTCTTGGCCCGAAACGTTGCCTATTTCCTTCTCTCCCGAGATGCTGCCTCACCCGCTGAGTTTCTTCATCATTTTTGTCAACCTGCGATTTTCCAGCATCTGCAGTGGAATCCTTCTTGAATATTTGTAGGTTAATTGGCTTGGTGACATAGTAAAGTGTTCCCAGTGTGTGTAGGACAACTGACGTAAGTGTGCGGGGGTTGCTGGTCGCAGCGGACTCGGTGGGCCAAAAGGGCTTGATTCGCGTTTGTCTATCACCCATTCCAAGAATTGCAACAAACCATAGCATTAAGAAATCTAGGTTGTTTATACAGGGTAGTCATGCCTGGCTGATATTGATGTGTTGACAGCAGTTCTGAGAAGGATTAGGCAGTGAATCCTGGAACTGGTTTTGTATTAGAATTCACACGAGTGAAACTGTGGAAACGGGTCCTTCACCCCAACCTGCCCACACCAACCACATGCCCATCCTAGTCCCGCCTCTGCCCGGTTTGGCACAATGTCCCCTCTAAACCTGTCTATCCATGAACCTGCCGCTAAATGTTTCATAAAAACATTGCGCTAGTCTGCGGCGTTCCTCGGCCAGAAAACTCGTTCCATACACCCACCACCCTTGTGGAAGAAGGTTGTGAGCGTTTGGAACTTTCCTCGACACATGGAGCATGGATAGAGGCTCTTTGCCCAACGCCCAGTCAACCAAAACTCTCCCGCCCTTTACCACCCATACCCGCCTGCTCCCCTCCCTACCCCCTACTCCACTTCACCCCCACCACTCTGCCCTCTACACCACCCAAACCTCCCCCGCCACTCCTCTCTCCTTTCCCTCTGTTCTCCTCGTCTTCTCCTTCTCCCTCACTTTCATAGAAACATAGAAAACATAGAAATAGGTGCAGGAGGAGGCCATTCGGCCCTTGAGCCGTTTTTTTTGCACCGCCATTCAATATGATCTGGTGTGCTGATCATCCCAACTCAGATCCCGCACCACCTGACCTTTCTCCATACCCCTGAACCCTTTAGCCACATACACTCCATCTTGACTATAGCCATATGAACTGGCCTCACCGACCTTCTGTGATCAACACTTTTCTGTGTAGAGGAATTTCCTCAGCTCGGTCCTAAAGGAATTCCCCCTTATTCTTAGACTGTGACCCTTGTTCTGGACACCTCCCCCAACATCAGGAAACAATGTCTTCCTGCCTTAGCTTGTCCGAACCCCTTGAAGAAATTTTGTAAGTTTTCTATTAAAAGATCCCCCCTCAATCTTCTAAATTCCAAGTGAGTACAACAAGCCGAGGTCTATCCAATCTTTTCTTCACATGGAATGTCCCCGACATCCAGGAATCAGTTGGGTGAAAAACCTTCTCCTGAACCCCCTCTTGCCATAGAGTGACCAGCTGTTCTCCCTCCTCTCCTCCCTCCAATCCCTCCCCAGCCTCTCGCCCCCCTCCCTCTCCCTCCCCCTTCTCCCTTTCCCCTCTCACCCTTCTCCCCCATCCATCCCCCTTTCTCCCTCTCCCAGCTGTTCTCCCCCTTCTCATCCCCCTTTCTCCTCCCCAACCTCTCGCCCCCCCCCCCCCTCCTCTCCCCTCTCCCGTCCCTCACCGCAGTCGTGTGATTGCAGCTCTTTGCTCATCTTCAGCCTGCGACTGGAAGATCATCGATGTCACGGAAACTGGAAGATAGACATCCCTGCAATCGGGTGGGTCTCAAACAGCCTGCAGGGGGCACGGGTCGTGGGTCGGGTCAGGGTCCGGCGTCCGGGGTCGGTTCCGCCCCAGCCAGCCCATTACCCCCAGACTTCTGCCCCGAGGTTACCCTGCCAGCCGGGTATTGCACCAAACCCAGTGGAGTGTTACCTCCGTGCCCCCCGGACTTCTGCCTCCAGCACCGGGCACTTTATCCCCATTACCCCCTGCCCGGGCAATGTTGCTCCCCTACCGGGCCCTAGTGTTACCCTGTGCCCCGCATTCTGCCTCCAGTGTTGGCGAGCAAACCGGAGCACCGGAGGAAACCCACGCTGTTCACGGGGGGAGGGGAAGGGAACGTAATACTCCGTTACTGACCAGCACCCGTGAGTCAGATAGATCGAACTTGGATCTCCGGCACTGGCAAATGCTGTAAGGACAACATCTCTACCCTACTGCCACACAAACATCCAGTCTTTTCAAGGTCATAATTATACCCAGTTCTGTCTGAGAAAGGGTCTTGACCCGAAACGTCACCCATTCCTTCTCTCCAGAGATGCTGCCTGTCCCGCTGAGTTACTCCAGCATTTTGTGTCTATCTTCGGTTTAAACCAGCATCTGCAGTTCCTTCCTACACATTGTACCCGATTCCATAGTTTCCCCTGGAAGATATTTTCTGAAGAAGAAAGGAAGAGATGGAGCCAGAGGGCTGAGGGAGAGCTGGGAAGGGGAGGAGAAAGTAAGGACTACCTGAAATTGGAGAAGTCAATGTTCATACCGCTGGGGTGCAAACTACCCAAGCGAAATACGAGGTGCTGCTCCTCCAATTTACGGTGGGCCTCACTCTGGCCATGGAGGAGGCCCAGGTCAGAAAGGTCGGATTGGGAATGGGAGGGGGAGCTGAGCCACCGGGAGATCAGGTTGGTTATTGCGAACCGAGCGGAGGTGTTGGGCGAAGCGATCGCCAAGCCTACGCTTGGTCTCACCGATGTAGAGCAGCTGACATCTAGAGCAGCGGATGCAACAGATGAGGTTGGAGGAGGTGCAGGTGAACCTTTGTCACACCTGGAAAGACTCAAAATGTTGGCTCACCAATGAATTGTACAGAAGCATCATGGACTCCCAACTTTTGTACTCAGTACCCTTCCCAATGAAGGCAAATAGAACAGCACTGATTTGCCTCATTGGGAAGGGCACTGAGTACTGTTCTCTGAAGGAGATAGGCAACGTTTCGGGCCAAAACCCTTCTTCAGACCTACAAACCTGTGCGTCTTTGGAGCGTGAGAGGAAACCGGAGCACCCGGAGAGAACCCACGCAGGTCACGGGGAGAACGTACAAACTGCGTACAGACAGCCAAACGTGACATGTCAGCATTGTAAAAGTGGTGACAAAAGGAACTGCAGATGCTGGTTTATGTCGAAGATAAGTCACAAAAATGCTGGAGTAACTCAGCGGGACAGGCAGCATCTCTGGAGAGAAGGAAAAGGCGACGTTTCGGGTCGGGACCCTTCTTCATACTGAGAGTCAGTTTCAGTTTGTTGTCACGTGTACAGAGGTACAGTGAAAAGCTTCTGTTGCGTGCTAACCAGTCAGCAGAAAGACAATCCATGATTCCTGAGTCTGAAGAAGGGTTTCGCCCTGAAACGTCGCCTATTTCCTTCGCTCCATAGATGCTGCCTCACCCGCTGAGTTTCCCCAGCATTTTTGTCTGTCCTCTGGTCCTCGATTCCTCTACTCTGGGCAAGAGACTCTGTCCATTATGTTTAAGAAGGAACTGCAGATGCTGCCTGACCCGCTGAGTTTCTCCAGCATTTTTGTCTACCCACACGATTTCTCGCCTTTTACAGTGTATGGATGCATGGCAAATAACGTTTAGTGCAAGGTAAAGCCAGCAAAGTCCGTTCTCAGATAGTCCGAGGGTCACCAAAGAGGTGGATAGTAGCTCAGCACTGCTCTCTGGTTGTGGTGGGATGGTTCAGTCGCCTGATGGCCCCCATAGCAGAAGCGTCCGTGTCGCGGGGTGGGGGGGCTGGAAACTGTAAGTATCCCGAGCTAATTCTGCTACCACCATCATCTATTGCAACAAGTGATGGCTGACTATCCCACAGATTGTCCCCGGAAGCTGGCGTCCTTTTCGGGACGGACGATGACAGCGAGGTCAACATTTGTAACGAGATGGACTCGAAAATGAGAAGGAGTTGCCTGATAAATGGGGAAGAGAACCGGGGGATACAGACGGTAACTTAACCATTGTTGCTTTCTGCATATCCTGCGTTCGTTTTCTCCTATGTACCCTCTATATCTCTCGTTCCCCTTCCCCCTGTCTCTCAGTCTGAAGACGGGTCTCGACTCGAAACATCACCCATTCATTCTCTCCAGCGACGCTGCCTGTCCCGCTGAGTTACTCCAGCTTTACTGTGCCTGCTTTCGTAATCATTTCCAATTTTTGCAGGAGGAACTTAACAAACATTTCCCCGGTATTAATGCCAAGATTACACATTTTCTTTGGATCCTGTGATCGCCCTTGATAGCTGTACTCCCAAATTAGCAGGGAAGGTTTGATATCTTTCATGTAAATCTCAAATGAGATTCTCAGAAGGCGATTAATGATTTGCGACATGTTGCTTCACCAGACACTCGAATTAAGAGGCAGACAACTGAGTTATGGGAAGGTTTATCGGGGCAATCAGTGTCACCGTTTATAGTAAATGTCACGCTGATGTTCCTTCTGCGCAGCGGGAGAGTTGCTGCCTTACAGCGCCGGAGACCCGGGCTCCATCCCGACCACGGGGGCGGAAGGGGAGACGGGGTGTGAGGGACATGGGGGAGAGGGGGATAGGGAGAGGGGTGGGGAGAGGAATGGGGGAGGGGTGGGGGAGTGGGGGAGAGAGGGGGGTTGGGGAGAGTGTGGGGGAGTGGGGGAGGGGGTTGGGGAGAGGGTGGGGGAATGGGGGAGAGGGGTGGGGGACATGGGGAGAGGGGTGTGGAAATGGGGGAGAGGGGTGGGGGACATGGGGGACAGGGGGAGAGGGGTGGGGGAATGGGGGAGAGGGGTGGGGGACATGGGGAGAGGGGTGTGGGAATGGGGGAGAGGGGTGGGGGACATGGGGGGGAGAGGGGGATGGGGAGAGGGGTGGGGAGAGGAGTGGGGGGAGGGGTGGGGGAGTGTGGGGGGAGAGGGGGGGTTGGGGGGGAGGAGGTGTGGGGGAGTGGGGGAGAGGGGGTGAGGGACATGGGGAGAGGGGGATGGGGAGAGGGGATGGGGGAGAGGAGTGGGGGAAGGGTGGGGGAGAGTGTGGGGGAGAGGGGTGGGGGAGAGGGGGAAGTGGGGGACATGGGGAGAGGGGGTTGGGGAGAGGGGGATGGGGAGAGAGGGGGAGGGGATGGGGGAGGAGATTGGGGGAGGGGTGGGAGGGGGTGGGGAGAGGGGTGGGGGAGAGGGGGTTGGGGGAGAGGTGTGGGGGGGGGGAGGTGGGGGAGAGGGGAGGGGTGGGGGGGGGAAGGAGGAATGGGGAGAGGGGTGGGGGGACATAGGGGAGAGGGAGTGGAGGGTATGAGGAGAGGGAGGGGGGGTGGGGAGAGGGAGGGGGGGGGGAGGGTTGGGGGACATGGTGAGAGGGGAGATAGTGGGGAGAGGGGGTGAGGGGTGGGGGGAAGGGGGGAGAGGGGTGGGGGTGGGGAGGGGAGAGGAGTGGGGGAGAGGGGTGGAAGGGGGAGGGGGGAGAGGGAGGGAGGGGAGAGGGGTGTGGGACATGGGGGAGGGAGGGGGGAGGTGGAGTGGGGGAGAGGGGTGGGGGTGGTGTGGGGACATAGGGAGAGGGGGGATAGGGAGAGAGGTGGGTGAGGAGAGGGGTGGGGGGGGAAAGGGGGGAGAGGGGTGTGGGATTATGGGGAGAGGGGGGGGATGGAGGAGAGGAGTGGGGGAGAGGGGAGAGAGTGGGGAGACGGCAGGGGGTTTAAAGTGGGGTGAGTGGAGGGGAGGGTGAGGAGGAAGGGGGGGGGGGGGCACCGAGTGGCGCCGGTACCTGATGAACATGATCACTCCGACTCGGGCGATGTCTTGTTGAAGGATGTCCCAGGACGCCCGGAGCAGCTGCTTCTGCCGCTCGCTGAGCCCCGGGACCTCCGCCGGCGCCGACCCCTCCCCGGGCTCCAGGTCCCCCGCCTCGCCCCCGCCGCCCCGGACAGCAGCGCGCAAACCCATCCTCCCCGAGCCCACTGCCGGAGCCCCGCCGACACCCGCCCCGTCCCCACCGACCTGTCCCCCCGCTCTGATCCCCGTTCCCCCTCTGCTCTGTCCCCTCCATGTCTCTCCTCTCTGTTGACCCCTCTCTGTCCCTCTGTGCCCCTCTCTGTCCCCCTCTGACCCCCTCCTCTCCCCCTCTCTGTCCCTCTGTCTGTCCCCCTCTGTCTGTATCTCCTCTCTGTTCTCCTCCTCTGTCCCCCCCCCCCCTCTCTGTCCCCCCCTCTCTGACCCCCTCTCTGTCCCTTCTCTGACCTCTCTGTCCCCCTCTCTGTCCCCCTCTCTGTCCCCTCTCTGTCCCCTCTCTGTATCTGTCCTCTCTGTCCCCCTCTCTGTCCCCCTCTCTGTCCCCTCTCTGTCCCCCTCTCTGTTCCCTCTCTGTCCCCTCTCTGTCCCCCTCTCTGCCCCCTCTCTGTCCCCTTCTCCGTTGTCACCCTCTCTGTCACCCTCTCTGTACTTCCTCCCTGTCTCCCCCTCCGTGTCTCTCCCTCTCTCTGTCCCCCTCCCTGTCTCTCCCTGTCTGTCTTCTTCTCTCCTTCCCTCTGTCCCCCTGTCTCTCGCTCTCTGTCCCCGCCCGCGAAGGTCGCGGCTCCTGGACTGGTGTCGGCGCGGAGACTGAGCGCCGGAGCCGCAGCATCAGCACCAGAGCAGGGAGGAAGGAGGGGGGTGGTGGGGGGGAGGGGGGGAGGGGAGGGAGGAGAGAGAAGGAAGAGAGGGAGAGTGGAGATAGTGAGAAGGAGAGCGGACAGAGGAGGAGAGGGGGAGAGGGAGAGAAAGGGAGGGGAGGGGGGGAGGAGCGGGATGAAGGGAGATTAGGAGGGAGGGAAGGGAGAGAGAGGGAGATTGGGAGGAAGGGAGGAAGGGAGGGGGGAGAAGGCTGTGGAGCCAAAGTCAGTGGACATATTCAAGGCAGAGAGATAGATCCTTGATTAGTGCGGGTGTCAGGGGTTATGGGGAGAAGGCAGGAGAATGGGGTTAGGAGGGAGAGATGGATCAGCCATGATTGAATGGTGGGGTAGACTTGATGGGCCGAATGGCCTAATTTTTTATGTTCCTTATGATCCTATGGGTTTGTCACTGACAATATTACTGAGAAGATGAGACTGTGTCTGTTCTGGCCAGGAGGTCAGCGTTTGAAAAACTCCTGTTTACTAGATTATCGATTGGTGTGAGGCAAGTGGGTGTCACAGCGGTGGAGTTGCTGCCTCACAGCGCCAGAGACCCGGGCTCCATCCCGACCTCACGTGCTGTCTGTACGGGGAATAAGGGGTCGGCCATTTAGGACTGAGATGAGGAAAAACTTTTTCACCCAGAGAGTTGTGAATCTGTGGGATTCTCTGCCACAGAAGGCAGCGGAGACCAAATCACTGGATATTTTCAAGAGAGAGTTAGACTTAACTCTTAGGGCCAACAGAATCAAGGGATATGGGGAGAAGGCAGGAACGGGGTACTGATTTTGGATGATCAGCCATGATCATAGTGAATGGCAGTGCTCACTGGATGGGCCGAATGGCCTACTTCTGCACCTATTTTCTATCTTTCAAAGTATGGAGTTTGTACGTTCTCCCCGTGACCTGCGTGGGTTTTCTCCGGGTGCTCCGGTTTCCTCCAACGCCCCAAAGACGTGCGTGTTTGTAGGTAAAGGACCTGTCCCACTTTAAGGACCTAATTCACGACCTCTACCGAGTTTGCCCTTGACATACTCGCAGCATGGTCAACACGGGGTCGTAGGTAGGTCGTGATGCTCGTGACATCAAGCAGGTCGGGGCGTTTTTCTAGCCTGATGAAAAATGTCGCAGAATCTGTTTCCACTCTGTAAGTCTTAAACAAAACTAAAAGTATTGATCGCAGTGAGGAAGGACAGGAGGGCAATTTGGAGACACGTTATGAAGTTAGTCATACAGCACAGAGACAGGCCCTTCGGCCCAACTTGCCCATGCTGCCCAAGATCTACACCAGTCCATAAATACCTGCCGCACTTAGGCCATATCCTACCCAACTTTACCGACCCATGTACCTGCCCACATGTCTATTAAATGTGGAAACATGGAATTGCAGGTGCTGGAGCAACTGCAGGCAGAACAGTGGCACAGCTGGTAGAGCAGCTGCCTCACAAAGCCGGAGAACAGGGTTCGATCTGGACCTCGGGTGCTGTCTGCGTGGAGTGTGCATGTTCTCCCGGTGACGTGTGTGTTTTCTCCAGGTGCTCCGGATTCCTCCCACATCCCAACGACATGCAGGTTCGTAGGTTAATTGCCCTTTCTAAAGGATAGACCGCCTCAATAAGATCACCTCTATACCATAATCAGTATCCCTCCATTCCCTGCATATTTAAGATTCGAGATTCAAGCGAGTTTATTGTCATGTGTCCCAGGTAGGACAGTGAGATTCTTGCTTTGCTGGCGTTGGAGGAAACCGGAGCACCCGGAGAAAACCCACGCAGGTCACGGGGAGAACGTACAAACTCCATACTTTGAAAGCACAAAAAAAAAGAAACAAAAGTAGGCATAAATAAATACAGAACAGAACTGACCACTGCTGTATAACGTTAGTACCTCCACCAATGTAAAGCACTTTGGCCAACGAGAGCTGCTTTTTAAATATGCTACAGAAATAAAAGTGACTTGAGTTAACTTGACTTAACTGGTGCTAATAGCCTGATTGCTGTGGGGAAGCAGCTATTCCTGAACCTGGACGTTGCAGATTTCAGGCTCCTGTACCTTCCAACTGAAGGCAGCGGGGAGACGAGTGAGTGGCCAGGATGGTGTCCAAGTGCCCATCCAAAATGGGCTTAAATCTCTGCAGCTGGGAGGCCCAGGCAGTGGCTCTACCCGCAGCGCTCCTGTGGATCACGTATACAGTGGCTTGCAAAAGTATTCATACCCCTTGAACTTTTCCACATTTTGTAACGTTACAACCACAAACGTAAATGTATTTTATTGGGATTTTATGTGATAGACCAACACAAAGTGGCGCATAATTGTGAAGTGGAAGGAAAATGATACACGGTTTTCAAATTTTTTTACAAATAAAAAACTGAAAATTGTGGCGTGCAAAAGTATTCAGCCCCCTTTACTCTGATACCCCTAAATAAAATCCAGTGCAACCAATTGCCTTTAGAAGTCACCTAATTAGTGAAAAGAGTCCACTTGTGTGTAATCTAACCTCAGTATAAATACAGCTGTTCTGTGAAGGTCTCAGAGGTTTGTTAGAAAACATTAGTGAACAAACAGCATCATGAAGCCCAAGGAACACACCAGACAGGTCAGGGATAAAGGTGTGGAGAAGTTTAAAGCAGGGTTAGGTTATAAAAAAATATCCCAAGCTTTGAACATCTCATGGAGCACTGTTCAATCCATCATCCGAAAATGGAAAGAGTATGGCACAACTGCAAACCTACCAAGACATGGCCGTCCACCTAAACTGACAGGCCGGGCAAGGAGAGCATTGATCAGAGAAGCAGCCAAGAGACCCATGGTAACTCTGGAGGTGCTGCAGAGATCCACAGCTCCGGTGGGAGAATCTGTCCACAGGACAACTATTAGTCGTGCACTCCACAAATCGGGCCTTTATGGAAGAATGGCAAGAAGAAAGCCATTGTTGAAGCCATAAGAAGTCCCGTTTGCAGTTTGCCACAAGCCATGTGGGGGACACAGCAAACATGTGGAGGAAGGTGTTCTGGTCTGATGAGACCAAAATTGAAGTTTTTAGCCTAAATGTAAAACGCTATGTGTGGCGGAAAACTAACACTGCACATCACCCTGAACACACCATCCCCACTGTGAAACATGGTGGTGGCAGCATCATGCTGTGGGGATGCTTTTCTTCAGCAGGGACAGGGAAGCTGGTCAGAGTTCATGGGAAGATGGATGGAGCCAAATACAGGGCAATCCTGGAAGAAAACCTGTTAGAGTCTGCAAAAGACTTGAGACTGGGGCAGAGGTTCACCTTCCAGCAGGACAACGACCCTAAACATACAGCCAGAGCTACAATGGAATGGTTTAGATCAAAGCATATTCATGTGTTAGAATGGCCCAGTCAAAGTCCAGACTTAAATCCAATTGAGAATCTCTGGCAAGACTTGAAAATTGCTGTTCACAGACACTCTCCATCCAATCTGACTGAGCTTGAGCTATTTTGCAAAGAAGAATGGGCAAAAATGTCAGTGTCTAGATGTGCAAAGCTGGTAGAGACACACCCCAAAAGACTTGCAGCTGTAATTGCAGCGAAAGGTGGTTCTACAAAGTATTGACTGAGGGGGCTGAATACTTTTGCACGCCACACTTTTCAGTTTCTTATTTGTAATAAAATTGGAAACCATGTATCATTTTCCTTCCACTTCACAATTATGCGCCACTTTGTGTTGGTCTATCACATAAAATCCCAATAAAATACATTTACATTTGTGGTTGTAACGTGACAAAATGTGGAAAGGTTCAAGGGGTATGAATACTTTTGCAAGCCACTGTATGGAGTATTGTGTGCAGTTTTGGTCCCTTAATTTGAGCAAGGATATTCTTGCTATTGAGGGAGTGCAGCGTAGGTTCACAAGGTTAATTCCTGGAATGGCGGAACTGTCATATGCTGAGAGAATGGAGCGGCCGGGCTTGTACACTCTGGAGTTTAGAAGGATGAGAGGCAATCTCATTGAAACATATAAGATTGTTAAGGGCTTGGACACGCTAGAGGCAGGAAACATGTTCCCGATGTTTGGGGAGTCCAGAACCAAGGGCCACAGTTTAAGAATAAGGGGTAAGCCATTTAGAACGGAGACGAGGAAACACTTTTTCTCACAGAGAGTGGTGAGTCTGTGGAATTGTCTGCCTCAGGGGGTGGTGGAGGCAGGTTCTCTGGATGCTTTCAAGAGAGAGCTAGATAGGGCTCTTAAAGATAGCGGAGTCAGGGGATATGGGGAGAAGGCAGGAACGGGGTACTGATTGGGGATGATCAGCCATGATCACATTGAATGGCGGTGCTGGCTCGAAGGGCCGAATGGCCTCCTCCTGCACCTAGTGTCTATTGTCTATTGTATAAGCCAGCGCCAGGCTCCAGGAACTGCCATCTCTTTGTTGTGATAAAGTCACCCACGCACATTAATCGACAAAGACGGTGATGGGACAGGGAGTAATTTGGTGTCAACAGGCCGGGGGGCAGGATGGTACGACGGTAGACGGAGCCACTCACCGGGGTCTCAGTACAAGGAAATGAAATTCCGGATGACAAGCGACATCGAAATGAATCACAGAATGGCTTGTGAGATGAAACAGGCTTAGAGACTGCTACTGTGGAGGAAGGGACTGCAGATGCTGGTTTAAACCGAAGATAGACACAAAAAGCTGGAGTAACTCAGCAGGACAGGAGACAAAGAAGGGTCTCGACCCGAAATATCACCCATTCCTTCTCCCCAGAGATGCTGCCTATCCCGCTGAGTTACTCCAGCTTTTTTGCGACTGTCTACTGCGAGAGAGACTGTCACTAATGATGTTATCTGCGTTTTACAGCGAAACCCTTCTGGAGTCATAACCATAAAAAAAAAAACCTGCCTTCATCTTCTGGAACATCAACAAGGCAATTAAAGATAACGAGGTCTAGCTCTTTGCAAGCTTTGAGTATTATTTTGGTATCCGCTCTCCGAAGAGAGCAGCCAACACTGTTAACTGTTGATTTGGGTTTCAGTTTTAGCTTTGGAGATACAGCGCGGAAACAGGCCCTTCGGCCCACCGAGTCCGTGCCGACCCCCGCGAGCCAGCACCATCCTACGCACACTGGGGATAATTCACGTTTTTTTTTTTAACCAAACCCATTTAACCTCCACAAACCTGTACGTCTTTGGAGTGTGAGAGGAAACCGGAGCACCCGGAGAAACTGGGAGAAACAAGGTCACTGGGAGAAGGTACAAACTCCGTACAGACAGCGCCCGTAGTCAGTATCGAACACGGGTCTTTGGCGCTGTGAGGCAGCAGCTCTACCGCTGAGCCACTGATTCTGTCTCCTGTTGTGTTGATGGAGGTCTGACTGAGGGGGTCTGTTATGGGCTGGGGGGGGGGGGGGGGGGGGGGAGATGTTGACGTTATTCGCGAGGGCTGTGATAGGAGCAGAATTAGGCCATTCGGCCCATCGAGTCTCTACTCCGCCATTCAACCATGGCTGATCGATCTCTCCCTCCTAACCCCATTCTCCTGCCTTCTCCACATAACCCCTGACACCCGCACTAATCAAGAATCTATCTATCTCTATCTTAAAAAAATACCCACAGCCGTCTGTGGCAATGAACTCCACAGAATCACAGGGACGGGGTGGTTCCCCGTCCTAAACCGGGAGTAGGGGCGTCACATTCCCTTGAGAGGGGACAGAGTTCACACTGAATCTCCTGCCTACCTTGTCCAGTCCCAGTCTAAACCTCCACATGGATCCATGCAGAAGCGTACACTTTTTTGCAACAAGTGCAAAAAATTAAACTGCAATTTACTTGCGTTCCGCAGGAATAATGGGATTTTATTTTTGCCTTGAGATGATTTTATTTTTCTGCAGAGTTTTAAAATCCATAATCCTTCGAAATGACTTTCATCAGCCGCCAGAATAAGTCCTTGGAATGGAGTGCTGGCTTCAATACTAATTGAGATCACATCTAAAAACATGACTCACTCGCTGCCCCATGTCCAGTGACATGTGATCACATGTCCAGTAACAAATTTCAAATTCACATTTATTGTCACATGCTCCGTGTCCAGTGACATGTGACCGCATGTCCAGTAACACATTTCAAACTCAAATTTCAAATTCACATTTATTGTCACATGCTCCCGTGTCCAGTAACATGTGACCACATGTCCAGTAACACATTTCAAATTCAAATTTCAAATTCAAATTTCAAATTTCAAATTCACATTTATTGTCACATGCTCCCATGTCCAGTAACATGTGATCACATGTCGAGTAGCACGCTATCCCGTGACCAGTAATAGTCTATCACATGTCGAGTAACACGCTAACCCATGTCCAGTAACATGTGATCACATGTTGAGTAGCATGCTATCCCGTGACCGGTAACAGTCTATCACATGTCTATTAACACGCTATCCCTCGTCCAGTAACATGCTTCCCGTATCCAGTAAAACGCCATCACATGTCCAGTAATACACTCCGGTGTCCATTAACAGGAAGGTACAGAATAATTCTGAGCTGACATCAATGGCTCGGGAATGGTGGAGCCCACAGCGGTCCATTGATGCGGGCTCAGCTTTGATCTGTACCGTCCATTACCTCTAGTTTCCGTCTCCCTGACTTCCCAGTCTGATGCAGGGTCTCGACCCAGAAACATCACCCATACCTTCTCTCCAGAGATGCTGCCTGACCCGCTGAGTTACTCCAGCATTTTGTGTCTATCTTCGGTGTAAACCGGCATCTGCAGTTCCTTCCTCCGGACGCATGACCTCCGAACCCGTCCTATCCATGTAACCATATAACCATATAACAATTACAGCACGGAAACAGGCCCTCTCGGCCCTTCCAGTCCGTGCCGACCATTTGTTTTCCCCTAGTCCCATCTACCTGCACTCAGACCATACCCCTCCATTCCCTTCACGTCCATATACCTATCCACTTTACTCTTAAATGTTAAAATCGATCCTGCCTCCACCACTTCTGCTGGAAGCTCATTCCACACAGCCACCACACTCTGAGTAAAGAAGTTCCCCCTCACATTACCCCGAAACCTCTGTCCCTTAATTCTCATGTCATGCCCTCTTGTTTGAATCTTCCCTACCCTCAATGGGAAAAAAACGTATCCACGTCAACTCTGTCTATCCCTTTCATCATTTTTAAAGACCTCAATCAAGTCCCCCCTTAACCTTCTGCGCTCCAAAGAATAAAGACCTAACTTGTTCAACCTTTCTCTGTAACATAGTTGCTGGAACCCTGGCAACATTCTAGTAAATCTCCTCTGTACTCTCTCTATTTTGTTGACATCCTTTCTATAACTAGGCGACCAAAATTGTACACCATACTCCAGAATTGGTCTTACCAATGCCTTGTACAATTTTAACATTACTTCCCTACTCCTATATTCAATGCTCTGATTTATAAAGGCCAGCACACCAAAGGCTTTCTTTACCACCCTATCTACGTGCGATTCCACCTTCAGGAAACTATGCACAGTTATTCCTAGATCCCTCTGTTCCACAGCATTCCTCAATTCCCTACCATTTACCATGTATGTCCTATTTTGATTTTGTCCTGCCAAGATGTAGCACTTCACACTTATCAGCATTAAACTCCATCTGCCATCTTTCAGCCCACTTTTCCAAATGTCACCAAATCTCTCTGTAGACTTTGAAAATCTACTTCATTATCCACAACACCACCTATCTTAGTATCATCTGCATACTTACTTATCCAATTTTCCACCCCATCATCCAGATCATTGATGTACATGACAAACAACAGTGGACCCAACACAGATCCCTGAGGCACCCCACTGGTCACTGGCTTCCAACCTGACAAACAGCCATCCACCATTACTCTCTGACATCTCCCATTCAGCCACTGTTGAATCCATCTTGTACTCCGCCATTAAACACCCAAAGATTGAACCTTCTTAACCAACCTTCCATGGGGAACCTTGTCAAAGGCCTTACTGAAATCCATATAGACAACATCCACTGCTTTACCCTCATCAATTTCCCTAGTTACTGCTTCAAAAAATTCAAGAAGGTTTGTCAAACATGACCTTCCAGGCACAAATCCATGTTGACTGTTCCTGATCAGACCCTGTTTATCCAGATGCTTACATATATTATCTCTAAGTATCCTTTCCATTAATTTGCCACCACTGACGTCAAACTAATAGGTCTATAATTGCTAGGTTTATTTTTTGAACCCTTTTTAAACAATGGAACAACATGCGCAGTACGCCAATCCTCCGGCACTATTTCCCGTTTCTAATGACATTTGAAATATTTCTGTCATAGCTCCTGCTATCTCTACACTAACTTCCCTCAATGTCCTAGGGAATATCCTGTCAGGACCTGGAGACTTATCCACTTTTTATATTTTTCAAAAGTGTCAGTACTTCCTCCTCTTTGAATCTCATAGTTTCCATAGCTACTCTACTTTTTCCCCTTAACTCACAGAGTTCAATATCCTTCTCCTTGGTGAATACCGAAGAAAAAGAAATTGTTCAATATCTCCCCCATCTCTTTTGGCTCTGCAGATAGCTGTCCATTCTGGTTCTCTAATGGTCCAATTTTATCCCTCGTTATCCTTTTGCTATTAATATAGCTGTAGAAACCCTTTGGGTTTATTTTCACCTTTCTTGCCAAAGCAACCTCATATCTTCTTTTAGCCTTCCTAATTTCTTTCTTAAGATTCTTTTTACATTCTTTATACTCCTCTAGCACCTCATTTAATCCATGCCTCCTATAATTATTGTAGATATCTCTCTTTTTTCGAAACAAGTGCCCAATTTCCCTTGAAAACCATGGCTCTTTCCAATTTTTACTATTTCCTTTCAACAGGGACATAAAGATTCTGTACTCTTACAATTTCCCCTTTAAATGTCCTCCATTTCTCTTCTACATCCTTCCCATGAACCAAAGTGTCCCAATTCACTCCTTTAAAATACTTACGCATTCCCTCAAAGTCAGCCTTTCTCCAATCAAAAATCTCCACCCTAGGTCCAGTTCTGACTCTCTCCATAATTATATTGAAACTAATGGTATTGTGATCACTGGTCCCGAAGTGCTCACCAACGCATACCTCCGTCACCTGACCTGCCTCATTTCCTAACAAGGAGGTCCAGCACTGCCCCTTCTCTGGTCGATACCTCTATGTACTGCTGCAAAAAACTATCCTGCACACATTTTACAAACTCCAAACCATCCAGCCCATTTACAGAATGTGTTTCCCAGTCTATTTTTGGAAAATTGAAATCTCCCACAATCACAACTACCTTGTGCTTACTACTAATATCTGCTATCTCCTTACATATTTGCTCTTCCAATTCTCGCTCCCCATTTGGCGTTCTATAATACACCCCTAAAAGTGTATTATACTTACATGTACCTGTCCAAATGTTTCTTAAATGTTGCGATAGTCCCAGCCACAACTACCTCCTCCGGCAGCTCGTTCCATACATCCAAAACCCTTTGCGTGGAAAAGTTACCCCTCAGGTTCCTATTAAATCTCTCCCCCCTCAACTTAAACCTATGTCCTCTGGTTCGTGATTCCCCTTCTCTGGGCAAGAGACTGCGCATCTACCCGATCTATTCCTCTCATGATTGCGAACACCTCTATAAGGTCTATATATACTGGCATCTAAACGCCTAGCTTTTGTGTCCGATAGTTTAACAATATAAAGTTATTTTAGATTCTCATATGGCATTGGGATATGGTTTCCTGGTTAGAATTTAGCTTGTGTGTTTGTTAACAAGCTAATAGCTTATCGTTGAATATGATGGTAGTTTTGTTCTATAGCATGTGTGTATCGGTAGTTTAGATACTAGTTTAGTTTAGTTTAGTTTAGCTTAGGTTAGTTTAGGGTTAGAGATACAGCGTGGAAACAGGCCCTTCGGCCCACTGAGTCTGCAGCGATGAGCGAGTCCCGCACATTAACACTATCCTACACACTGGGGACAATTTACAATCTTTACCAATGCCAATTAAACTACAAACCTGTGTGGGAAGGAACTGCAGACGCTGGTTTACACCGAAGATAGACACGAAATGCTGGAGTAACTCAACAACCTACAAACCTGCTGAGTGTACATTTGGAGTGTGGGTGGAAACCGGAGCAGCCGGTGAAAACCCACACGGTCACATGGAGAACGTGCAAACTCCTTACAGACAGCGCCCGTACTCAGGATCGAACCGGGGTATCTGGAGCTGCGAGGAACAGCTCTGCCGCTGCGTCACTGTAATGCCCAAGTACTTTGGCGTTGGGTTTGGTTTTCTTGGTTGGGCACCGATTCTGGTGTTACAGCACAAGATCGCACCCCGGCCACTCCCTCTTCTCCCCTCTCCCATCGGGCAAGAGGTACAGAAGTGTGAAAACAAACGCACACCTCCAGATTCAGGGACAGTTTCTTCCCAGCTGTTATCAGGCAACTGAACCATCCTACCACCAACCAGAGAGCGGTGCTGAACTACTATCTACCTTATTGGAGACCCACGGACTCTCCCTGAACGGACTTTGCTGGCTTTGCCCTGCACTAAACGTTATTCCCTCACCATTCATCTGTACACTGTGAATGGCTCAATTGTAATCGTGTATTGTCTCTCCGCTGACTGGATAGCACGCGACACGAAGCTTTTCACTGTACCTCGGTACACGTGACAATTAACTAAAAATGAGCTGAACTGGATTCTTACAAATGCGTATATTTGCCAGCACGGACTTTGTGGGCTGAAGGGCCTGTTTCCGTGCTGTATGACTCTGTGACTCTCTGCGCTTGACAAGGGGCAGACGAGGACTCGGGACAATCGCAGTTCGTTACACAGGCGGCCTTGAGGTGGCGCAGCGGGGGAGTTGCTGCCTTACAGCGCTTGCAGCGCCAGAGACCCGGGTTCGAACCCGGTTACGGGCGCTGCCTGTACGGAGTTTGCACGCTCTCCCCGTGACCGCGTGGGTTTTCTCCAAGATCCCTCTCCGAGATCGTAGATCCTCTCCGAGATCGTAGGTTTCCTCCCACACTCCAAAGCCCCACAGGGTTTGTAGGCTATTTGGCTTGGTATAAATGTAAACTGTTCCCTAGCGTATAGAATGGAATAGAATGCCTTTTATTGTCATTCAAACAGCTTGGTTTGAACGGAATTGCAGTTTCTACAGTCTTAAATATGTGGGCTTGTGCGGGGATTGCTGGTCGGGCCTTGGTGGGCCGAAGGGCCTGTTTCCGTGCTGTATCTTGGCACCACGCTCGCCAACCTCACCCTGACCAGCGGCGACAACACAGCAACAATCCCCATCTATACAAGCTTTTCACGGTACCTTGGTACACCTGACAATAAACTTAAATGCACTAAATCCTGGTGACTCATGCACATTTTAGTTTGGAGATACAGCGCGGAATAGGCCTCTTGGCACACCAGCGATCCCGGCACACTAACGCTATCCTACACACACTAAGCTGTAAGTACTTCGTGTTTTCGCGGTGATAAAGAAGGAAGGGACGTTTGAGTCTCAGGGCGAACACCATCACGACTGTTCAAACAAATCTGTTCCAGACAAAATACTCAGTCATTTCATTCCACAGAGAGTGTATTCTGCAGTTACATCAAACAGCCTTCCAAATGCTGCCCGAGGGTGTGTGGCGAAGCAGTTTAAGATACCGTGCCCACACATCACATTGTACAGCAGGTGGGATTTGAATCTGCAATATTACCACACGTCCATTCGCAGAGATATTCTTCAGATCAATCAGCGTTATTTGGCAGAAATGGGATTTAGTTACACAATATCTGTGCCTCTCTCCAGAGAGAGAGAGAGATGACCACATCTATCTCTTCATTACACTCTAATGTCTACACTGTTAACCCGTTACCAGCGGTAGAGTTGCTGCCTCACAGCGCCAGAGACCCGGGTTCGATCCTGACTACGGGAGCTGTCTGTACGGAGTTTGTACGTTCTCCCTGTGACCTGCATGGGCTTCCTCCGGGTGCTCCGGTTTCCTCCATTAGATTACTATCTAAATTACAATCTAGATTACTATCTAAATGGCGTCAACTTGGGAAAAGGGGATCTGGGGGTCCTTGTACATCAGTCTATGAAAGTAAGCATGCAGGTACAGCAGGCAGTGAAGAAAGCGAATGGCATGTTGGCCTTTATAACAAGAGGAATCGAATATAGGAGCAAAGAGGTCCTTCTGCAGGTGTACAGAGCCCTAGTGAGACCACACCTTGAGTATTGTGTGCAGTTTTAGTCCCCTAATTTGAGGAAGGACATTCTTGCTATTGAGGGAGTGCACAAGCTTAATTCCCGGGATGGCGGGACTGTCATATGCTGAGAGGATGGAGCAGCTGGGCTTGTACATTCTGGAGTTTAGAAGGATGAGAGGGCATCTCATTGAAACATATAAGATTGTTAAGAGTTTGGACAGTAGAGGCAGGAAACATGTTCCCGATGTTGGGGGAGTCCAGAACCAGGGGCCACAGTTTAAGAATAAGGGGTAAGCCATTTAGAACGGGGACGAGGAAACACGTTTTCTCACAGAGAGTGGTGAGTCTGTGGAATTCTCTGCCTCAGAGGGAGGTGGAGGCCGGTTCTCTGGATGCTTTCAAGAGAGAGCTAGATAGGGCTCTTTAAAATAGCGGAGTCGGAACATGGGGAGAAGGCAGGAACGGGGTACTGATTGGGGATGATCAGCCATGATCACATTGAATGGCGGTGCTGGCTCGAAGGGCCGAATGGCCTACTCCTGCACCTATTGTCTGTTGTCTATTGCCTCGCACACTCCAAAACTGTAGGTTAACGGCTTTGGTATAATTGTGCAGGATAGTGTTAATGTGTAAGGATGGGCTGGTCGGCACGGACTCGGTGGGCCGAAGGGCCTGTTTCCATGCTGTATCTCTAAACTAAAAACCAAACAAAACTAAATTAAACAAAGGTGGGATTTAAATCCTCAATATTCCCACAATATGGCCATTTGCAGAGGTATATTCTTCAGATCAATCAGAGTTGTTTCGAGCAAAGCAAGAATTTCATTGTCCTATCTGGGACAAGTCTCTGGAACTCTCTGCCACAGAAGGTAGTTGAGGCCAGCTAATTGGCTATATTTAAGAGGGAGTTAGATGTGGCCCTTGTGGCTAAAGGGATCAGGGGGTATGGAGAGAAGGCAGGTACAGGGATACTGAGTTGGATGATCAGCCATGATCATATTGAATGGCGGTGCAGGCTTGAAGGGCCGAATGGCCTACTCCTGCACCTACTTTCTATGTTTCCATATAATCTTGAATCTTGAGTTGTTTGGCAGTAATGGGATTCAGTTACACGATATCTGTACACTAACCGCACACTAACACTATCCTACATACTCTAGGGACATTTTTTCCTTTATACCAAGCCAATTAACCTACAAACCTGTACGTCTTTGGAGCGTGGGAGGAAACTGAAGATCTCCGGGGAAAACCCACGCAGGTCACGGGGAGAACGTACAAACTCCGTACAGACAGCGCCGGGAGTCGGGATCGAACCCGGGTCTCCGGCGCTGTGAGGCAGCAACTCTACCGCTGCGCCACCTGCCTGCATGTATTTCAAATGACTGACCCTGGGGCCAGAAATCGAACACAATAAAGTGTATTATCTGCCCGAGACCAGGGTATTTAATGGGACGGAGAAGCTGTTTGCCTGAAATCCCAGCTGCAAATTCATTATGCAAACAGACGTGATTGTGCTTTCATGTTAAGCAACAAAGCTTAGATTTCAGAAAGCTATCCCTTTCTCCGTTGAAGCTGGAGGAGTTATTGGGACTAACAGCGGGCTGAATCAAAGTAAATCCATCGCAATATAGACAGAAAATAGCTGGAGTAACTCAGCAGGTCAGGCTGCATCTCTGGAGAAAAGAAATAGGTAACGTTTCGGGTTAGGGGACTCAGACTCAGGGGAAAGGGAAATGCGAGATATAGACGGTGATAGCATATTAACACTACCTTACACACACTAGAGACAACTTACATTTATACCAAGCCAAATAGCCCACAAACCTGTTAAAGAAGGAACTGCAGATGCTGGAAAATGGAGGGTACACAAAATGCTGGAGAAACTCAGCGGGTGCAGCAGCATCTATGGAGCGAAGGAGATAGGCAACGTTTCGGGCCGAAACCCTTCTTCAGACCACGCTGCGAATTCTGAAGAAGGGTTTCAGCCCGAAACGTTGCCTATCTCCTGATCATAGAATCATAGAAAATAGGTGCAGGAGGAGGCCATTCGGCCCTTCGAGCCTGCACCGCCATTCAATATGATCATGGCTGATCATCCAACTCAGTATCCCGTACCTGCCTTCTCTCCATACCCCCTGATCTCTTTAGCCACAAGGGCCACATCTAACTCCCTCTTAAATATAGCCAATGAACTGGCCTCAACTACCTTCTGCGGCAGAGAATTCCACAGATTCACCACTCTCTGTGTGAAAAATGATCTTCTCATCTCGGTCCTAAAAGACTTCCCCCTTATCCTTAAACTGTGACCCCTTGTTCTGGACTTCCCCAACATCGGGAAAAATCTTCCTGCATCTAGCCTGTCCAACCCCTTAAGAATTTTGTAAGTCTCTATAAGATCCCCCCTCAATCCCCTAAATTCCTTCGCTCCATAGATGCTGCCGCACCCGCTGAGTTTCTCCAGCAATTTTGTGAAGCCTACAAACCTGTACGTCTTTGATAGGGTGGGAGGAAACTGAAGTTCTGGGAGAAAAACCCACGCAGGTCACGGGGAAGAAGTTACAAACTCCATACAGACAGCACCCGAGGTCGGGATCGAACCCGGGTCTCAGGCGCTGTAAGGCAGTAGCTCTACCCGCTGCGCCATCGAGCCGCCCTGTTGGGAGGAACTGCAGATGCTGGTTTACACCGAAGATAGACACAAAGTGCTGGAGTAACTCAGTGGGACTGGCAGCATCTGTGGAGAAATGGAATGAGTGACGTTTCGGGAATCGAGAGCTTTCTTCAGAATAATGCCCCTGTCCCACTTAGGAAACCTGAACGAAAACCTCTGGAGACTTTGTGCCCCCACCCAAGGGTTCCGTGCGGTTCCCGGAGGTTTTCGTCAGTCTCCCTAATGGTCGAAACTGACAAAAACCTCCGGGAACCGCACGGAAACCTTGGGTGGGGCACAAAGTCTCCAGAGGTTTCCGTTCAGGTTTCTGAAGTGGGACAGGGGCGTGAGACTTCTATTCATTGGTTTTGAAAGTGGGAAAGTCTGTAGCTCCCCTCTGCACAGTAGAACGATGGAAGCTACCTTCACTGGTGTGATCGGAACAGGCTTTAATTCAAAGGGTTTAATACAAATTGGGAGTTAGACGCAGTTCAAGTAGGCAATGCAGATAAACATGATCATGCGGTGATATTTACAAAAATCTGTCCCGTCTTTTTTGAGTGTTTATCATAAAAAATAATAGATATTATAGGTGGCACGGCGCGATTAACAAAATATAAAAAACATGGAGTCTTTGACCCTGGGGTATGTGAGGTGGTTCCCTGTTCCCTCCAATGAGGCTCATCTTGTTGAGGCCAGTCCTGGATTCCGAACTATCCCTCTCCGGACCGGATTCATCCTCTCGGGTTTCGAGGTCACTCAGTCAACTCCAGTCCTGGATTCCGGACACTCTCCTCCGGACTGGACTTCTCCCTCTGGTACGGGAGGGAGGGAGAGTGAGGAGAGAGAGAGAGGGTGGGCTGGTGATTGATGGCAGCACCCTTGGGTGCCCACGGAGGTGGGTGTCAGCACCCATAGGTGCCCGGGGCATTGGCAGGCGAGCCAGGCTCACGCAGTGGGCCCACGGGAAGTGGCGGACGTGCTGTTCCCTTGGGTGCCCGGGGCAGAGGTGAATGTCAGCACCCTTGGGTGCATGTGCGGACATGGGCAAGTCAGAGTGGAGGAGGGTGTCAGCACTCACTAGCGCCCGTGACGGAGACGGGCAAGGCCGGGCATAGGCGGGTATCAGCACCCTCGGGTGCCCGGGGCAGTGGCAGGTAAGGCTGGGCTCACGTGATGGGTGGCAACCTTGGGTGCCTGGGGCAGAGGTGGTTGAGCAGCACCCTTGGGTGCCTGAGGCAGACGTGGGCGAGGCCTGGTGAAGGTGGCTGAGCGCCCTCAAGTGCCCAGGCGGAGGCAGGTGTCAGCACCCTTGGGTGCCCGGGTGAGTCCGGGCAAGGCGGTGTCAGTACCCACGGGTGCCTGTGGCAGATGCAGGCTAGGCCGGGCGGAGGTGGCAGAGCACCCTCGGGTGCCCGGGGCAGTGGCGGGTGAGGCCGGGCTCACGTGGCGGGTGGCTGGACGCTGCCGGTGACCCTGCGGGGGCTGGGGGAGGAGGCGGGCGAGGGCAGGAAGGTCTGGGTCAGGCTGACCTGGGCTCTGCTGATGGTGGCAGTGCGGCCGTCGATTTGCAGGCTGAGCGAGGTGGAGTAACTGAGTCGCCCGCCTGCCCGCTGGACACCCGCACCCCCCCGCTGGGACCCCCCCCCACCCGCACCCCCCCGCTGGGCACCCACACCCCCCGCTGGGCACCCACACCCCCCCGCTGGGCACCCAACACCCCCCCTCTGGACACCCCCCCGCTGGGACACCCGCCACCCCCTCCTCTGGACACCCACACCCCTCCTCTGGGCACCCACACCCACCCGCTGGGCATTGGGCGCTTGGAGCCCAGTGGGTGACTCTGGAAGTTGTACCCTGGGGTCAGGAGAAGGCTCTGCTTCGGAGGTCACGAACCTCTTGCCCTCTGGGTGGCAGGGGCTGAGCAATGGGCTGCTGCAGGGCGGTGAGGCACCCTTGGGTGCTAGGTCTCTGTATGCCCGGGTGTCAGGGTTGTTGCAGGGCGTAGCAGCACCCTTGGGTGCTGGATGTTCTCGAGCGTCATGACTGCCACAGGGCGTATGATCACCCTTGGGTGCTGGGTCTCGGTACGCCTGTACGTCAGGGCTGTTGGTGGACGTTCGATCACCCTTGGGTGCTAGGTGCTCTCGAGGGGCAGGACTGGCACAGGGCGTATGATCACCCTTGGGTGTTGGGTTTCTGTACGCCCGGGTGTCAGGGTTGCTGCAGGGTGTAGCAGCACCCTTGGGTGCTGGGAGTTCTTGAGTGTCATGACTGTCACAGGGCATAGGACCACCCTTTGGTGAATGGTCTCTGCTGCCACAGGGCGTATGATCACCCTTGGGTGCTGGGTCTCTGTACGCCCGTACTTCAGGGCTGTTGGTGAACGTTCGATCACCCTTGGGTGCTGGGTGCTCTTGTGTGTCACGACTGCCACAGGGCGTATGATCACCCTTGGGTGCTGGGTCTCTGTACGCCCGAGTGTCAGGGCTGCTGCAGGGTGTAGCAGCACCCATGGGTGCTGGGTCTCGGTACGCCCGCACGTCAGGGCTGTTGATGAACGTTCGATCACCCTTGGGTGCTGGGTGCTCTCGTGCAGCAGGACTAGCACAAGGCGTATGATCACCCTTGGGTGCCGGGTCTGCCCATGTGTCGGGGCTGGAGCCCGCGGGTGCCTCCTCGCTGTGTGGGTGGGGGGTGCTGGGTGGTGGGGAGAGCGCGGGGCTAGTGCCCAGCGTCTCCCCGTACGCCCGCGTGCAGCCGGCCCCCACCCTAGGGTGGGGTCTGGGCCGCCGGGCGTGGGGTCTGGCACCCTCCCACAGACGTAGGGAGCAGGGCCGCGGGCAGGCGGGGGGAGGTGCCGCCCGGCAGGGGGACGGGGAGAGGAGCCGGAGGGGGGGGGCAGGGTGGGGGGGTGTGGGGGGAGGGGAGTCCTTGCCAGCTGATGGGAGAGGCTTGGGGGTGGCAGCGAACCAGCTGTCAGAGGGTGGGGGTGGGGGAGGGGTGGGTGGGTGACGACTGTACTCCGGGGTGGGGGAGGGGGAGAGCTGGGTGGGGGAGAGCTGTATCCTAGGGGGTGGGCGTGGGGCATTTGCCCTGGCTGGGTGAAGGGTGGGAGCTGGGATGGGAAGGGGAGGTGTATAGCAGGGGAGGTGCAGGGACAGGTAGTCAGGGCGGGCAAGGGGGAGGTTTGAGTGGGTGAGGTGGGCACAGTGGGCGTGGGTTGAGGTGCAAAGCTGGCCGGACAGGGGGCAGAGCTGGGTGGTCAGGGCGGGCGAGGGATGGGTAGGTGAGGGGGAGGTTTGAGTGGGTGAGGGGGGTATAGCAGGCGTGGGTGAGCTCTCTCTGTCCGGTTCGGGGCAGGGATGGGCGGGTGAGAAGTCTACACCTGAGTTGGGTGTAGGGCGCTTACCCAGGGAGGGCGAGGACTGGATCTTGGGGCTGGGCAAGGCACAGGGCTGGGTAGTCAAGGGCTGGGTGGGTGCAGGGTGGGTGGGTGAGGTGTGGGCAGTGTGGGTACCTCGGGGCTGCCTCATCCACTGCTCCAGCTGCCTGATGGCAGAGGGGGACGGGGATTGCCCCCGCAGTGACACCCAGCTGGGCAGGGGGCAGCACAGCTCGGACGGGGTGCACAATGACAGGGCACCCAAGGGTGGGGGGCTGGCAGCCGGCGGCGGGGGCGAGGGTACCCTGGGTCGAGGCAGGTCGGCGGGGGGCGGGCGTGGGTGAGCGACGTGTGGCTCCGTGCTGACACCCGCGCTGGACACACCCTCCAGCGGGTGCAGGGCACCCCAGGGTGCTGGCACGGGGTGGGTGGGGGTGCTGGGGTGGGCGAGCGGCTGAATCCGGAGAGCCCCCGGCTGGACGCTGGTCTCCTGGACATAGACGGCTGGGCTGGGGTCACGGACAATGAGGTGACCAAACCCAACCGCAGGCTCCAGCATGCACCGAGTCTGTGGGGGGGGAGAGAGGGGGAGAGAGAGAGGGGGGGGAGGAGAGAGAGAGGGGGAGAGAGGGGGGAGAGGGGGGAGAGGGGGGAGAGAGAGGGGGAGAGAGGGGGAGGGAGAGGGGGAGAGGGGAGAGAGGGGGGGAGAGAGGGGGGGGAGAGAGGGGGAGAGAGAGGGGAGGAGAGAGGGGGAGGTGGGGGAGAGAGGAGAGAGGGGGGAGGAGGGTGAGGGGGGGAGAGGGGGAGAGAGGGGGAGAGAGGGGGGGAGAGGGGGGGAGAGGGGGAGGAGAGGGGGGGAGAGAGGGGGAGAGAGGGGGGGAGGAGGGGGGGGGGGAGAGAGGGGGGAGAGAGAGGGTGGGGTAGCAGAGAGGAGTGGAGAGGGGTTGGAGAGAGGGAGAGAGGGGGAGAGAGAGGGGGAGAGAGAGAGGAGAGAGGGAGAGAGGAGGAGACAGAAGGGGAGAATGAGAGGGAAGAGGGGGAAGAGAGAGGGGGGCAGAAAGGGGGAGAGAGAGAGGGGTAGAGAGAGACATAAACAAAGAGAGAAGGAGAGAGAGAGGGAGAGAAGGAGAGAGGATTAATGATTTGCAATAGTCACACATAACATCAACATTCCCACTAAACGACACCCGCACTTCCAAACTCTGGGTGCATTTGGTCCATCTATTCCGGTCACGAAGGTGAGAAGGAGTTTGGTGCGGAGGGAAAAGCGGCAGGGGACATCTCTATCTATAAGATATAACATTCTTAGAAGATTGGACATGCAGGAAAAATGTTTCCGATGTTGGGGGAGTCCAGAACCAGGGGTCACACAGTTTAAGAATGTGGGGTCGGTCATTTAGGACTGAGATGAGGAAAAGCTTTTTCAAGTTGTGAATCTGTGGAATTCTCTGCCACAGAGGGCAGTGGAGGCTGAATCACTGGAGGGTTTCAAGAGAAAGATAGATTTAGCTCTTAGGGTTAAGGAAATCAAGGGATATGGGGGGAAAGCAGGAAAGGGATAACATAGAAACATAGAAAATAGGTGCAGGAGGAGGCCATTCGGCCCTTCGAGCCAGCACCACCATTCATTGTGATCATGGCTGATCGTCCCCAATCAATAACCCGTGCCTGCCTTCTCCCCATATCCCTTGACTCCACTAGCCCCTAGAGCTCTATCTAACTCTCTCTTAAATCCATCCAGTGACTTGGCCTCCACTGCCCTCTGTGGCAGGGAATTCCACAAATTCACAACTCTCTGGGTGAAAAAGTTTTTTCTCACCTCAGTCTTAAATGACCCCTTTATTCTAAGACTGTGGCCCCTGGTTCTGGACTCGCCCAACATTGGGAACATTTTTCCTGCATCTAGCTTGTCCAGTCCTTTTATAATTTTATATGTTTCTATAAGATCCCCCCTCATCCTTCTAAACTCCATTGAATACAAGCCCAGTCTTCTCAATCTTTCCTGATTATGTTTGATCAGCCATGATCATATTGAATGGCCTACTCCTGCACCAATTGTCTATTGTCTATCATATTGAATGGCGGCGCTGGCTTGAAGGGCTGACTGGCGTACTCCAGCACCTATTCTATGTTTCCATGTTTACCCACCGTAGGTGTGGATGTGCTGGCACTCCAGCGCCCTGGACAGATGCGCCGGCCGCCTGCGTCGCTGTTTGAGCTGCGTTGGACGCGGCTCCCAGCCCTGCCGCTGCATGGGTGCCTTCTTCCTGGCGATCCTCTGGCTGTACATCTTGGCCAGCACCTGCACCTTGTTCATGATCTTCTCCGAGTTGTGAAGGAGGCACGCGTCGGAGCACAACGCGAGGTCGGCAGGCTCCCCGCCCCCCTCCGCACGCCCCCGCCCGCCGGGAGCCTCGGACGACGGGTGGAGATCGGAGTCTTCGACGATGACCAGCGGCTCGCCGGGCGTCGCGGCCTCTCGCGGCGGCGCGGGCGGTGCTTTCTTGACCCCGTGGTAGCCGCCCCAGAAGTGAGCCGCCGCCTCCATCTCCCTCCACACCTTGATGATCTCGGCGCAAGACCTGAACTCCGTCTCGGTCTCCGGGCTGCCCAGCCCGTTGCAGGCCGGCCGGTTCTGGCCTCCCCCCTGCTCGGGGGGGGGAGCGGGCTGAAGATGAAGACCGCCGGCCTCCCGGGGGGACTCGGGGCCGGGGACGTGTGGCAGAGGGCTCGGCGCGACCACGTGCTCCCCACCGCCCGCCTTGCCACCGTGCGTCTCCTCGATGTGGGACAGCCGGCAGTTGAAGCGCAAGACCGAATCCCTCACCACCCCAGTGGGGATGAACGAGACACTCTCCCTCCGCTGGAGGTAGAACGCGTCGCCCGTCATCTCCGCTGCCTCGTAGTAGTTCTTGATCTTCTCGATCAGCAACCGGTCGTCCTCGTTGCGCGAAGAATCCTTGATGCCGACTCTTCCCTTCTCTTGTCCATCGTCGGGGCTGGAGATCCGACTCACCTCCGCGGGAACCACCTCCTCCACAGCCTGGTCCTCCGCCTCCATCTCATGCCCGTTGGTGTTCTCAATGTCCTCTTCATTGCCTGGTGCATCACCCACACTGCCCTGAGTCCAGTCATCCTTGGCCATCAATAATAGACTTTGGCCATTGTCCATGCTTCTTGGACCACCACTACTAACACAGTAACTGCCATCCTCCCCAACATGTTGATCTCTCTCCTCCAACTCTTCCAACTCCTCCAAGTTCCTCAAAGAGGGAATGCTACTTTCTTTGTGGGGATCGCCGTCTTCGGAAGACCAGCTGCTGCAGGGTCCGCTCTCCTCGGTCTTGCTGGCGGAGGGGGTGTCCGTCAGTGGTGGACCTTCTACGCCCAGCACATCCACCAGGGCGTCCTCCAGACCAGGGGCTCTGCACTGCCCCGGGTTCTCCTCCACGATGGCGTGCAGGTCATCGCAAGCCCTCTTCTGCAAACACTCCATCCCCGCGAATATCTGTACCGAGAGGGAAAGGAAGAGTGGATGTATGTGGCTAATACGATACACAATAGACAATAGGTGTTTGAGAAGGAACTGCAGATGCTGGAAACTCCAGGTATTATTGCCATAGAGAGAGTGCAGAGAAGGTTCACTAGACTGATTCCTGGGATGTCAGGACTGTTTATGATGAAGAAAGACTGGATAGACTCGGTTTATACTCTCTGGAATTTAGGAGATTAAGGGGACTTATGAAACTTACAAAAATTCTTAAGGGGTTGGACAGGCTAATGCAGGAAGATTGTTCCCGATGTTGGGGAAGTAGGACAGGGGTCACGCTTAAGGATAAGGGAATCTTTAAGGAAATCCTTATAGACCGAGATGAGAAAGACTTTTTTCACACAGAGAGTGGTGAGTCCTGGACTCTCTGCCACAGAGGGTAGTTGAGGCCATCATTGGCTATATTTAAGAGGTGAGTTGGATGTGGCCTTGTGGGCTAAGGGGATCAGAGGGTATGGAGAGAAGGCAGTACGGGATACTGAGTTGGATGATCAGCCATGATCATATGAATGGCGGTGCACTCGAAGGGCTGAATGGCCTACTCCCTGCACCTAATTTCAATGATTCTATGATTCTATGAGACAAAAAGTGCGGGAGAAACTCAGTGGGTGCAGCAGCATCTGTGGAGCGAAGGAAATAGGCAACGTTTCGGGCCGAAACCCTTGGGTTTCGGCCCGAAACGTTGCCTATTTCCTAAGCCCTTGGGTTTTGGCCCGAAATGTTGCCTATTTCCTAAGCCCTTGCGTTTTGGCCCGAAATGTTGCCTATTTCCTAAGCCCTTGCGTTTTGGCCCGAAATGTTGCCTATTTCCTAAGCCCTTGGGTTTCGGCCCAAAACGTTTCCTATTTCCTTCGCTCCATAGATGCTGCTGAGTTTCTCCAGCACTTTTGCCCACCTACAATAGACTACAGGTGCAGGAGGAGGCCATTCGGCCCTTCGAGCCAGCACCGCCATTCAATGTGATCATGGCTGATCATCCACAATCAGTACACCGTCCCTGCCTTCTCCCCATATCCCCTGACTCCGCTATCTTTAAGAGCCCTATCTAGCTCTCTCTTGAAAGCCTCCAGAGAACCGGCCTCCACCGCCCTCTGAGGCAGAGAATTCCACAGACTCATCACTCTCTGTGTGAAAAAGTGTTTCATCGTCCCCATTGTAAATGGCTTACCCCTTATTCTTAAACTGTGGCCCCTGGTTCTGGACTTCCCCGACATCGGGAACATTCCAGATCATTTGCCAGGACTCGAGGATGTGCGCTATAGGGGGGGATTCACAATGAATGGCGGTGCTGGCTCGAAGGGCCAAATGGCCTCCTCCTGCACCTATTTTCTATGTTTCTATGTTTCAATCCATGTGCCTGTCTAACTTTTTCCTCAATGTTTGGATAGTCCCAACCTCGACTACCTCCTCTGGCAGCTCATTCCATACACCCACCACCCTTTGTGTGAAAATGTTACCCCTCAGATTTCAATTAACTCTTTTCCCCTTCACCTTAAACCTATGCCCTCTGGTCCTCGATTCACCTACTCTGTGCAAGAGACTCTATGCATCTTCCCGATCTATTCCTCTCATCCAACTTCTGCCAGACAACTGTGATTGATCTGAAAAATAAATCTCTGCAAATGGCCAAGCGGCAATGTTGGGGATTTAAATCTAACCTGCTTTAGAACGTGACTGGGAGTGAAATGTGGGCACGGTATCTTAAACCTTCAACAAGTATGGTCTGATGAAGCATCCAGACCTGAAACATCACCTCTCCATGTTCTCCAGAGATGTTGCCTGACCCGCTAAGTCACTCCAGCACTTTGTGTCGTTTTACGATTAAGTAAGGTCTGTTTACACAGATACACAAACACAGACTCACGCGCACAACACACACTCCGGCGCACGACTCACGCGCACACCCCTCACTCTCACACACACACACACTCACTCTCACACAACACGACACGCACAAAACACTCTCACTACACACAACACACACTCTCACTCTCACACAGGCATCACTCACACACACACACTCACTTTCACACACGCACTCACTCACTCACCTCTTCACACACACTCACCTCACACCCACACACACACACACGCCACATCACTCTCACACACACTCACTCTCACACACACTCACTCACACACGCACTCACTCGCACACCCACAACACACCCACACACTCACTCTCACACACATGCACACCACTCACTCTCACTGACACCCACACACGCACACACACACACACTCACTCTCACACACACACACACACCCCACACACACACTCCACTCACACACCACTTTCACAAACACGCACTCACTCTCACCACCCACATTCACACACACGCACACTCACTCTCACACACACTCACTCTCACCACACACTCACTCACACACACTCACTCTCACACCACACTACACACTAACACACATGCACGCACCTCTCACACACACACACTCACTCACTCTCACTACTCTCTCACACACTCATTTTTCCCCCACTCTAACCCACACACCACACACACACATCACTCTCACACACACTCACTCTCACACACGCACTCACTCTCACACCCACACACTCATTCACACACATGCACACGCACTCTCCACACACATACACTCACTCACTGTCACACACACACTCACTGACGCACTCTCTCTCACACTCACACTCACGCACTCTCTCACACACACACACTCACTCTCACACACTCACTCTCACACACGCATCACTCTACACCACACGCACACGCACACTCACTCTCACACAACACCACACTCACTCTCACTCTCACACACACACTCTCACACACACTCTCACACTCACTCACACACACACACTCTCACACTCTCACACACACACTCACCCATCGTACTAGACTGAGGCCACACCAAGCATTGAGCAGTGATGCTCCTTGTACCTGTTCCATCTCCAGGTCGATGTTTCCAATGCCACAGAACACGGGTTCGTCATATTGGTTGGGATCTTGCTGCTCCGTGTCCTGGCCCTGGCCGTCGGTCTGGGCCGGGTCCCCGCCGGGGGGCAGCTGCAGTGAAACCGGCTCGGTGGGCTCGACGCCAGCGCTCACCTCCAGCTCGAGAACGCTGGACGCCAGCGTGCTGGCACTGCCCAGCAGGCTCAGGGTCTCCATGTTAGACAGAAGGTCATCCTCACTACCTGCATACTGAGGTGGGACAAAAACAGAGAAGGTGTTGTCTCCACTTGAGGTACGGAAACAGACAAGAGAAAACAAAACACCAAAGGTGGCGCAGCGGTAGAGTTGCTGCCTCACAGCGCCAGAGACCCGGGTTCAATCCTGACTACGGGTGCTGTCTGTACGGGGTTTGTGTCCTCACACACGCACATACTCACGCAGACACACAGGCATGCACACTCGCACAGACCCAGACTGGCACTCGCACACACACACACAAACACACACAGCCATACACACACAGACACTCACACAGATAGACAGGCAGACACACACAGACAGACAGATAGAAACAGACACACACTCACACTCACACAGATAGACACACACTCACACAGATACTCACACAGATAGACAGACAGACACACACTCACACAAACACACACACAGACACTCACACAGATAAAGACAGACACACACTCACACAGACACTCACACAGATAGAGACAGACACACACACACAAACACACACACAGACACTCACATAGATAGAGACAGACACACACTCACACAGACACGCACACAGATAGAGACAGACACACACACACAAACACACACACAGACACTCACATAGATAGAGACAGACACACACTCACACAGACACTCACACAGATAGAGACACACACACACAACACACACAGACACTCACACAGATAGACAGACAGGACACACACTCACACAAACACACACACAGACACTCACACAGATAGAGACAGACACACACTCACACAGACACGCACACAGATAGAGACAGACACACACACACAAACACACACACAGACACTCACATAGATAGAGACAGTCACACACTCACACAGACACTCACCACAGATAGAGACACACACAGACACTCACACAGATAGACAGACAGACACACACTCACACAAACACACACACAGACACTCACACAGATAGAGACAGACACACACTCACACACACACTCACACAGATAGACAGACAGACACAGTCACACAAACACACACACAGAGACAAACTCACCCACACAAACACAGACCACTCCACTCCCCTCTGAGAATTAAAAATGTCCCATTGATTTTTCCCCGTGTCTTCTGATGTGAAAGTGTGAATTATGCCCTCATTAGCTTTGAAAATAAAGAATTCTGTTCATCTCCTCAACATATCAATCCCCAGTCAGCATCAATGGTTGAGAACTTCAAGTTGTTTGGTGCTAATATTATCAATGACCAGTCATGGACCAACCACAGTGTGGCTGGGGAGGCTGGGTCTCTTTCCCTGGAGCGCAGGAGGATGAGGGGTGATCTAATAGAGGTGTATAAAATCTTGAGAGGAATAGATCAGGTAGACGCACAGAGTCTCTTGCCCAGAGTAGGGGAATCGGGACCAGAGCACATTGGTTCAAGGTGAAGGGAAAAGATTTAATAGGAATCTGAGGGGTAAACTTTTTCACACAAAGGGCGGTGGGTGTATAGAACGAGCTGCCGGAGGAGGCAGTTGAGGTTGGGACAATCGCAAAGTTTAAGAAACAGTTAGACAGGTACATGGATAGGACAGGTTTGGAGGGATATGGACCAATGCAAGTTGGGCAAGTTGTGCTGAAGGGTCTGTTTCTACGGTGAGTCATTCTATGACTTTGGGGCGGGGGTGGTCACGGTGGCGCAGCGGTAGAGTTGCTGCCTGTAGGGAGGTTGCACGGCAGTCGGGTCATGGCCCGTGACCCGCGCTGTTGCCACGCTACGCCAATTGGAGCACACGCGATGAACTGCAGGTAAGCACTGACCATTGTTTCCAGCGCAGCGGGCCCGTTATAACCCGCCAAAATGGTCAATGTTTGCGCCGTAAATAATTATGGAAATCGGGATTAGCGTGAGAGACATTTATCCGACTTCCGAATTCCAAAAGTGAGGAGAAATGACGGTAGATGGAAGCGAGGCTGAAGGAACAACAGCCAGAGTGCTTGGCGAACAAGGGACAACAGCCAGAGTGCTTGCCGAACAAGGAACAACAGCCAGAGTGCTTGGCGAACAAGGGACAACAGCCAGAGTGCTTGCCGTTTGCTCACTGCATTTCATCAACAGTAAGGCATTATTTGTGTTTTTCCTTTGGCATCTAAAAAGTTTCAGAATACAGTGATTAATTGGCTGTAACAATTTTAAAAAATCTTTCTCAAGGGCAACCCTACCACTCAACCCTACATGCAAAATAAAACGCCTCTTTTGTACAGGTTTGTAGGTGAATTGGCTTGGTAAATGTAAAAATTGACCCTAGTGGTGTAGGATGGCGTTAATGTGCAGGGATCGCTGGTCGATGCTCGCGCGCACACACACACACACAACACACACACACACACCCACACACACACAGATCCACTAAACACACACGCAACACGCAAAACCACACACCACACACGACACACACACACGCACACACAACAACACACACACACACCCCGCACACACACACACAGACCGCACACACACACACACAGATATACAACACACACACAGACACAGATAAACATAACAAACACACACGCACAGCAAACACACACGCACACACCCGCCAGACACACACACACACACACAGACACACACACACAGATAGCACCACACAATAGACATACAACACACACACACACACACTAACACATAACACAGATACACACACAAACACACACACAGTCTGCACAGACACAACACACACAGACACACACAACACAGACACGCACAGACAACACACACAGACACACACAAGACAGACAACACACATACACACCCACACACACAGACACACACACACACACAAAACACACAGACACACACACACAACACACACACAGACACAACCACAGACCGCAAACACATACAACACCAACAAACACACAGAGCACAGACCCAACACATACACACCACAACCACTACACACACAACAGACACACACACCACAACACATTACACACACACATCCACACACGCACACCACACACACACACAGGGCACATACACACACACACACACAGACACACACACTCACAACCAACACACCACAACACACACGCACAGACACACACGCACAACGCACACACACACACACACGCACAGACACACGCACAACACAACAGACACACACACGACACACACCACACACACACACACACCACAGACACACACACACACACACACAGACACACACACACACAACACACACAAAACAAGCACACTACACACAGATAGACATACACACACAAACAATGACACAACACCAACATACACACACAAACACACACACACAGACAACAAACACAGACACACACACAACACACACACACACATACACAACGCAACAGACACACACACACACACACACAGACACACACACACAGAACACACACACACAAACACAGACCATACACACACAAACACACACACACAGACACAAACATAGCACACCACACAAACACAGACCACACACGCCACACACACATACACAGATACACACACAGACACACACCACACACACACACATACACACAGACACACACACACGCACAGACACACACCGCACAGGCACACACACAGACACACACACGACACAAAACACAGCACAACACACACACACACACAGGATACACACACACGCGCGCGCTTTCTCTCTCTAACAGATTAGAAATCTTCCTCAGACACACACGCACAGACAAAACACACCACAGACACACACACGCACACAAAACAGATACCACACACAGATACACACCACACAGACACACACACAACACACACAACACACAGACACACACACACACAAACGCACAGAC
Organism: Okamejei kenojei; assembly: GCA_035221665.1. Classification (NCBI taxonomy): domain Eukaryota; kingdom Metazoa; phylum Chordata; class Chondrichthyes; order Rajiformes; family Rajidae; genus Okamejei; species Okamejei kenojei. The sequence goes on from CM069171.1 coordinate 4,122,013, forward strand.
ACACACAACACACACATACACACACAGACACCACAAGATTAGACCTACAACGCACAGGGAACACACAGACACACACAACACAGACAAGACACACACACAAACAAACAGATAGAACATACACACACAACAAACACACACAACACACACACATCACACAGACACCCACACAACAGACACAACACACACAGACACACACACACAGACACACACACACACATACACACGCAACACAGACACACACCCACAAGGCACACACGCACACACACAACACACACACACACACACACATAAACACACACCAAACACACAGACACACACAGACATACACACACAAACACACACACACACACACACGACCACTCACAAACACAACACACACGCACAGACACACAGATACACACGACACACACAACACAAACACAGAAGACATACACACAACAAACACACACACACAGACACAAACACAGACACACACAAACACAGATACACACAATACACACACACAGCACACCACACACACATACACACACACACACATACACACAGACACCACACACGCACAGACAACACACACGCACAGACACACACGCACAGACACACACAGACACACACACAGACAGACACACGCACAGACACACCACGCACAGACACACACGCACAGACACACACACACACACACACACACACACACACACAGACACACACACACACACAGACACACACACACACACACACACACACAGACACACACACACACACAGACACACACAACCACAGACACACACACACAAACACAGATAGACATACACACACAAACACACACACACACAGACACAAACACAGACACACACACCAGATACAGACACACACAGACACACACACAGACACACACACAGATACAGACACACACAGATACACACACAGACACACACACAGACACACACACAGACACACACACACAGACACACACTTGTCCTCACTTAGTTTTAGACACAGTAAAAGACAAGAGATACAAAAACACTAAAGGGGTGGCAGGGTGGCGCAGCGGTAGAGTTGCTGCCTCACAGCGCCCGAGACCCGGGTTCGATCCTGACTACGGGTGCTGTCTGTATGGAGTTTGTACGTTCTCCCTGCGATCGTGTGGGTTTGTAGCTTAATTGGCTTTGGTAAAGATTGTAAATTGCCCCACGTATGTGTAGGATAGTGCTAGTGTGCGGGGGGGGGGTCGCTGGTCGGCACGGACTCAGTGGGCCGAAGGGCCTGTATCTGCACTGTGTATCTAAACTAAACTAAACTCGGAACGCTGGCCTCTGCCTAAGGCAGATTCCCTCTCCCTAGGGATTTCTCATCAAGGGACAGCAGCAACAATGGACAATAGACAATAGGTGCAGGAGTAGGCCATTCGGCCCTTTGAGCCAGCACCGCCATTCAATGTGATCATGGCTGATCATCCCCAATCATTACCCAGTTCCTGCCTTCTCCCCATATCCGCTATCTTTAAGAGCCCTATCTAGCTCTCTCTTGAACACATCCAGAGTACCTGCCTCCACCACCCTCTGAGGCAGAGAATTCCACAGACTCACAACTCTCTGTGAGAGAAAGTGTTTCCTCGTCTCCGTTCTAAATGGTTTACTCCTTATTCTCAAACTGTGGCCCCTGGTTCTGGACTCCCCCAACATCGGGAACATGTTTCCTGCCTCTAGCGTGTCCAAGCCCTTAACAATCTTATATGTTTCAATGAGATCCCCTCTCATCCTTCTAAACTCCAGAGTGTACAAGCCCAGCCGCTCCATTCTCTCAGCATATGACAGTCCGGCCATCCCGGGAATTAAGCAACGTTTCCTTACCTTCAGCGATGATCCTGAGTGTGTTGGGAAGAGGCAGCAACAGAGGAAACACAAAAGGAAAAAGTGTTGTTAGCGTGTGATTTGTGGCCCGCTTGATCCAGCTCATTTCTCAAACAATCTTTCTGAAGGTGCTGTTCCTTCTGCTTCGAAATCCGCTATTCTCACAAAATCACCATTCACAGAAAAAGACTCATATGTTTTTACAGCACATTTTGCATCAATTTCAGGATATCCAAACCAATGCATGATGTGTTGGCTCAGCAGTCGATCGTGTGTGTGTGTGTGGAGTTTGCACGTTCTCCCTGTGACCGTGTGGGGTTCCTCCGGGTGCTCAGGTTTCCTCCCACATCCAAAAGACATGCGGGTGTGCAGTTTAATTGCCCCTAGCGTGTTGGGAGTGGGCGAGACAGCGGGATAACGTAGAACTAGTGTGAACGGGTGATTAAGTCACTGTCACGATGGGCAGCGGTAGACTTGCCGCCTTACTGCGAATGCAGCGCCGGAGACCCGGGTTCGATCCCGACTACGGGCGCTGTCTGTACGGAGTTTGCACGTTCTCCCCGTGACCTGCGTGGGTTTTCTCCGAGATCTTCGGTTTCCCCCCACGCTCCAAAGACGTGCAGGTTTGTAGGTTAATTGGCTTGGTGTGTGTGTGTGTGTAAATTGTCCCTAGTGTGTGAAGGATAGTGTTAATGTGCAGTGATCGCTGGTCTATGTGGACCCGGTGGGCAGGAGGACCCGTCTCCGCGCTGTATCTCGAAAGATAGCGGCGTCAGGGGAGAAGGCAGGAACGGGGTACTGATTGGGGATGATCGGCCATGATCACAGTGAATGGCGGTGCTGGCTCGAAGGGCCGAATGGCCTCCTCCTGCACCTATTGTCTATTGTCTAACTAAACAAAAGTAAACACAACAGATATGTAAACATGTGTGAGAAAGAACTGCAGATGCTGGATAAAATCGAAGGTGGACACAAAATTCTGGAGTAACTCAACGGGTGAGGCAGCATCTATGGAGTGAAGGAATGCGTCTCGACCCGAAACGTCACCCATTCCTTCTCTCCATAGATATGAAAACACAGTACTCTGTAAATAGAGGGAGATTGGCCGAACACGGGCAAACAGGACTAGCTTAGATGGGGCATCTTGGCCAACATGGACCCGGTGGGATGAACGGCCTGTTTCCGTGCTTTTTTGACTCTCTGACTGGAGGTCGAGAAGACACAGATGGCGCAGTGAAGGAAATTAATTTCAGCAGCTGATATGCAAAGTTTCACATCAGAAGGCCCCTGCATTTGACAGCAAGAGATGAAGAGATGATCGAAACTATCAAAGAGTTGCTCAGGATTGGCCGCAGGAACTCACCACTAATGAGGACGACATCAATAGGGAATAATGCATTGGGAAATGAGCAGTGAGCGCTCCTGGTCACAGCTGCCTTTCATCTCCTCCAATTGCCATTATAGAATTACTCTTCTCTTAATTTTGTAAGTTGTAAACAAACCCATTTATAATTCCCCTCTCAGGGTCAGGCACGGTGGCGCAGCAGCAGAGTTGCAGCCTCAAAGGGCCTGTCCCACTTGGGCCGCCATTTACGCGACAGGCCAGTAGTGAGTGACGTGCGATACTCGCGCGCGTCATCATGCGTCCGCACAGCGGTCTGGAGCGCGTGACGTCATTTGAAGACGGACACAAAATGCTGGAGTAACTCAGCGGCAACGGCAGCATCTGTGGAGAGAAGGAATGGATGATGATGTTTCGGGTCTTCAGTCTGCAAGAAGGGTCTCGACCCGTAACGTCACCCTTTGCTTCTCTCCAGAGACGCTGCCGGTCCCGCTGAGTTACTCCAGCATTTTGTGTCCATCTCCAATCGTCTTGGCCCCGCTCTTTTTTTTTTTTTTTTTTTTTTTTTTTTTTTTTTTTTTTTTTTTTTTTTCCTTTTAACAAATGCTTTTATTTAAATCAACAAGTACAAAACATTCAAACAATCAGAAAATGCCTATATTTGGCATTTTACAAACAAAGTTTCAAATTAAAATATTATCATTTTTATCTATAATGCCTTCGACCTCCCTCGGTGACCAGCGTTCGCGGAAAGCCTCCACAGTCCCCGTGGACACCGCGTGTTCCCTCTCTAGGGACACGCGGGCACGGACGTAACCCCGGAAGAGGGGCAGGCAGCCGACTGCTGTGCGGCCGTCGACTGCCCCGCTGCCTGGACCCGCGAATGGCCATCTTGGCCAGGCCCAGGAGCAAACCGACAGGGAGACCCCCTCCTCCCTCCCCGACCCTCCCCCCTCTGCACCGGGTGCCCAAAAATAAATAGTGTTGGACTAAAATGGAGCCAAAACTTGAGGAGCAGCCCCTTCAGATACTCGAACAGGGGCTGCAACCTCTCGCACTCCAAGTATACATGGAACACGGTCTCCTCCTCGCCGCAAAAGTGACAGGCGGCGGACGAGTCCGTGAACCGGCTCAAGTACCTGTTGCATGCCACGGCTTTGTGCAACACTCTCCACCCCAGGTCCCCGATGTAAAGGGGGAGGACTCCCTTATAGAGAGACCTCCACTGAGGACCTTTTCCCCTCGTCAGGTGGTAACACAGACCGCCAGGGCGTGTCTGGACGGAAGACGAGCTTGTCCCCGCTCCGGGAGTAGGAGTGGGAGCGGATCCGGATCCACAACGGCCGTGAGCCCCAGGCCGATCGGCGATCGCTTGCCTGCTTCTGCTGCTGTTGGAGGTGAGACGTTGCGTCGTGCCAGGGTCTTGGGCCTGTCCCACTTTGGCCGTCAGTTACGCGACAGGCCGTTGGCGCGCGAAGATTTCATGCAGGACAAAGTCCACACTCCTCCACGCCACTCCATGCACCCGTCCCACGCTACCCACACGCTACCCACACGCTACCCACACGCTAGCAGGTCGCGTAAATGGCGGGCAATTATCAGCCAAGTGGGACTGGTCCTTTACAGCGCTTGCAGCACCAGAGACCCGTGTTCGATCCCGACGACGGGAGCTGTCTGTACGGAGTGTGTACATTCGTCTCCCCGTGACCTGCGTGGGCTTTTCTCCGAGATCTTCGGTTTCCTCCCACACTCCAGAGACGTGCAGCTTTGTGGGTTAATTGGCTTGGTAAATGTAAAAATGGACTTTAATGGGTGTTGGATAGTACAGGACGGGCCCGGTGGGCCGAAGGGCCTGTTTCCGTGCTGTATCTCTAAAACAAAACCTCAAAAGCCCAGCTCCAATCCAGCTCTCTCTGTGTGACAGATAGTGTCCCAAGATCAAAGGCCTCGGCAAACACACACACACAGAAGGATAAAATCAAAGGCACACAATTTAACCATCCCTCCCCCCAGCTAGAGAAGTGGGCAGGGGGAGGCGCAAATCACACAATGGGCAGGGGGAGGCGCAAATCACACATCCCAGCACCCCCTCTGAGAATTAAAAATGCCCCATTGATTTTTCCCTGTGGTTTCTGATGTGAAAGTGTGAATTATGCCCTCATTAGCTTTGAAAATAAAGAAATCTGCTCATCTCCTCAACAGATCAATCCCCAGTCAGCATCAATGGTTGAGAACTTCAAGTTGTTTGGTGCTAATATCATCAATGACTAGTCATGGACCAACCACAGTGTGGCTGGGGAGGCTGGGTCTCTTTCCCTGGAGCGCAGGAGGATGAGGGGTGATCTTATAGAGGTGTATAAAATCTTGAGAGGAATAGATCAGGTAGACGCACAGAGTCTCTTGCCCAGAGTAGGGGAATCGAGGACCAGAGGACATTGGTTCAAGGTGAAGGGAAAAAGATTTAATAGGAATCTGAGGGGTAGCTTTTTCACACAAAGGGCGGTGGGTGTATGGAACGAGCTGCCGGAGGAGGCAGTTGAGGTTGGGACAATCGCAAAGTTTAAGAAACAGTTAGACAGGTACATGGATAGGACAGGTTTGGAGGGATATGGACCAATGCAAGTTGGGCAAGTTGTGCTGAAGGGTCTGTTTCTACGGTGAGTCATTCTATGACTTTGGGGCGGTCACGGTGGGGCGCAGCGGTAGAGTTGCTGCCTTACAGCGAATGCAGCGCAGGGGACCCGGGTTCGATCCCGACTACGGGTGATGTCTGTACGGAGTTTGTACTTTCTCTCCGTGAGTTTTTCTCCGAGATCTTCAGTTTCCTCTCACACTCCAAAGATGTACAGGTGTGTAGGTTATTTGGCTTGGTAAATGTAAAGACTGGCCCCAGTGGTGTAGGATAGTGTTAACGTGCAGGGATCGCTGGTCGGCGCGGACCCGGTGGGCCGAAGGGCAGACCAGACTCACGGACTTTGATGTGTAAGAAGGAACTGCAGATGCTGGTTTAAACAGTAGACACAAAAATAACTCAGCGGGACAGGCAGCATCTCTGGAGAGAAGGAATGGGTGACATTTTGGGTCGAGTCTCAAGAAGGGTCTCGACCTGAAACGTCACCCATTCATTCTCTCCTCAGATGCTGCCAGCCTATCCCCACCTTTGTGTCTATCCCCACCTTTGATCGCTGGTCGGCATGGACTCGATGGGCCGAAGGGCCTGTTTCCATCCACGCTGCATCTCTAAATAAGATGCTGCCTGACCCGTTGAGTTACTCCAGTTTTTTGTGTCTGCTGAAGTATCTCAGCGGGTCAGGCAGCATCTCTGGAGAACATGGATAGGTGACTTCAGATCGAGACCCTTCTTCAGACTGAAGTATGGCCCCAACTGGAAACATCGCCTATCCATGCTCTCCAGAGATGCTGCCTGACTCCACAAATTACTCCAGCACTTTGTGTCTATCTTTGGTATAAACCGGCATCTGCAGTTCCTTGTTTCTTAACTGCGGAGGGATATGGACATAAAGAGGAATTACTTACCAGTCTGGTCAATGGCTGCTTGGATCTGTTTGCTTGGCTCTGGAAAGAGAAAGGTACTATGAGGTGGCGCAGCGGTAGAGTTGCTGCCTCACAGCGCCAGAGACCCGGGTTCAATCCCCACTACCGATGCTGCCTGTACGGAGTTTGCACGTTCTCCCCGTGGGTTTTTCTCCGAGATCTTCAGTTTCCTCCCACACTCCAAAGACGTACAGGATTGTAGGTTAATTGGCTTGGTATAAATGTAAATTGTCCCTAGTGTGTGTAGGATAGTGTTAGTGTGCGGGGATCGCTGATCGGCGCGGACTCAGTAGGCTGAAGGCTGTATCTCTAAACAAAACTAAACTAATTACTGCCTCCGGTCAAACCTCCAGCAACTCCCAACCTATTGAATGATGAAGGTAGCCAAAAGTGCTGGAGAAACTCAGCGGGTGCAGCAGCATCTATGGAGTGAAGGAAATAGGCAACGTTTCCGGCCGAAACCCTTCTTCTTATGCCAAAAGAAGTTCTCCTCCTCCCTCCGAAGAATAAAAATTATTTTAAGCCTACCGATAGAATGATGATCCCAGCAGGCGAGGACTCACCGGACTGTCTCCTTCCCCGTCGGAACGACATAGGGCTCTCCGTGGTCAGCAAGGGGAAGACTTTCTTTGCTCTTTCCGGGGTGAAAATGAACGCTGGGGGTTCTAGATCAAAGAAAAACTCAATTTAGATCATCAACAGTCGCGAGTGTTTTATTGTCAGGGGTACACACAAGGGTGCAGCAGCATCTAAGGAGCGAAGGAGATAGGCGACGTTTCGGGTTGAGACCCTTCTTCAGACTGGTCAGGGATCAGGGAAACGAGAGATATAGACGGTGATGTTGAGAGATAAAGAACAATGAATGAAAAAGTATCGATGATAAAGGAAACAGGCCATTGTAAGCTGTTGGTAGTGTGAAAATGAGAAGCTAGTGCGAATTGGGTGGGGGAGAGATAGAGAGAGAGGGAATGCCAGGGCCCGAGGGCTGAGGGAGAGGTGGGAAGGGGAGGAGACAGCAAGGGTTAACAGAATTGAGAAAATTCAATGTTTTACTGTCATATGTCCCACACAGAACAAGGAAATTCTTACTTGCAACAGCACAACAGAATATGTAAATATTGTACACTGTGAACAATATAATAAATAAGAAAAAAGTTTAGTGTGTGTGTATATATACATATACTCAGACATATACACATACACACATAATACCTTGTTTTACCGAGAAAAGACTAGGCTTGTATTCACTGGAGTTTAGAAGGATGAGGGGGGATCTTATAGAAACATATAACATTATAAAAGGACTGGACAAGCTAGATGCAGGAAAAATGTTCCCAATGTCGGGCGAGTTCAGAACCAGGGGCCACCAGTCTTAGAATAAAGGGGAGGTCATTTAAGACTGAGGTGAGAAAAAACCTTTTCACCCAGAGAGTTGTGAATTTGTGGAATTCCCTGCCACAGAGGGCAGTGGAGGCCAAGTCACTGGATGGATTTAAGAGAGAGTTAGATAGAGCTCTAGGGGCTAGTGGAGTCAAGGGATATGGGGAGAAGGCAGGCACGGGTTATTGATAGGGGACGATCAGCCATGATCACAATGAATGGCGGTGCTGGCTCGAAGGGCCGAATGGCCTCCTCCTGCACCTATTTTCTATGTGTCTATGTTTGCGATGGTCGAGATTCTCGTCTCTGGTTTAGTTTAGTTTAGGCATACAGGCGTGGAAACAGGCCCTTCGGCCCACTGAGTCCACACCGACCAGCGATCCCTGCACACTAACACTATCCTACACACACTAGGGACAATTTACAATGACACCAAGCCAATTAACCTGCAAACCTGCACGTCTCTGGAGTGTGGGAGGAAACCGAAGATCCAGGCGAAAACCCACGCAGGTCACGGGAAGAAAGTACAAACTCCGTACAGACAGCACCCGGAGTCAGGATCGAACCCGGGTCTCCGGCGCTGTGAGGCAGCAACTCTACCGCTGCGCCACAAGTTTGGTTTGGTTTAAAGCTGGAGAGTCCAACCCATCTACAGCCCCCACATTAGGTTGAATGGACTTAATCAGCCTCTACTGTTGTATAATGTTGGTGCAAATGGACACAGAGGGAGGTCTGCACCAACTAACCTCCAAACCCGCACGTCTTTGGAGAGTGGGAGGAAACCGGAGCACCTGGAGAAAACCCACACGGTCACCGGGGGAACGTGCAAACTCAGCACAGACAGTACCCGAGGTCAGGATCGAACCCAGGTCCCTGGCGCTGAGAGGAAGCAACTCCACCGCTGTGTTACCGTGTTGCCCTTAACGTCACCAGACAGTCAGGCCCCACCAGACTGTCTGAAACCCCACCAGACTTGTCTAGACTTACCGGACTGTCTGCGTCCTCGCGAGCATCCTTGGGAGTCGTCTAGACGGGGCGAGGAGAAGACTTTCCTCGTGGGCTCTGGGCTGAAGCGGTTCTCCGGCGAGTCTGAAAGTGAACCAGTGAAAGCTGGTGACCAGTTAGCGGCAAGCGTCACGCCTAGCGACCCGGTTGACGGCGAGTGCGATCGGCAAGTGTGGGCGGCACGGTGGCGCGGCGGTAGACACCCAGGTTCGAATCCTGACTACTGGAGCTGTCTGCACGGAGTTTGCACGCTCTCCCCGTGACCTGCGTGGGATTTCTTCGGGAGCTCCGGTTTCCTCCCACACTCCAAAGACGCGCAGGTTTGTAGGTTAATTGGCGTCGGTATGTTGTAAAATGATCCCTCTTGTGGAGGAGAGTGCTAGTGTACGGGGCGATCGATAGTCGGCGCGGACCTGTGCCTCTTTCCGCGCGGTGTATCTAAAGTCTAGAGTGGGTCAATACTACAGTCAGAAGGATGAATTGAGGGGGATCTTATAGAAACTTACAAAACTTACAAAATTCTTAAGGAGTTGGACAGGCTAGATGCAGGAAGATTGTTCCCGGTGTTGGGGAAGTCCAGAACAAGGGGTCACACAGTTTAAGGATAAGGGGGAAGTCTTTTAGGACCGAGATAAGAAAAACATTTTTCACACAGAGAGTGGTGAATCTGTGGAATTCTCTGCCACAGAAGGTAGTTGAGGCCAGTTGATTGGCTATATTTAAGAGGGAGTTAGATGTGGCCCTTGTGGCTAAAGGGATCAGGGGGTATGGAGAGAAGGCAGGTACAGGATATTGAATAGGATGATCAGCCATGATCATATTGAATGGCGGTGCAGGCTTGAAGGGCCGAATGGCCTACTCCTGCACCTATTTTCTATGTTTCTATGAAGACCAGGGCCAAACATGGCAACAGGAACATCTTATGATTCATGGACAGACAAGCAGCCCAGACCAGACCAGGGAGGAAGGTGTACTTACAATGAGAGTAGTTTTCCAGTAGCACTTGCTTAGCCTGTGAGGTAAGGAAAAAAAAACCCAAGTTAACACCAAGAAATGGAGAAACAAAGATCTGCAGTCACTGGTAACAAAAAAGCCTTTCACTGTACCACAGTACACATGAGAACAAACTAAACATATTGTGTAGGAGGGAACTGCAGATACACTGAAGATAAACACCAAATCAGCCATGATTGAATGGCGGGGTAGATGTGATGGGCTGAATGGCCTAATTCTACTTCTACTGCTTATGACCTTCAGATAGGCACAGAATGCTGGAGTAACTCAGCGGGACAGGCCGCATCTCTGGAGAGAAGGAATGGGTGACGTTTTGCATTTCCCTCTCCCCCGACTCTGAAGAAAGGCCTCGACCCCGAAAACGTCACCCATTCCTTCTCTCCACTCCTGAGCTCCGTCACCCGGCGAGGGCCAGTAACATCGGGCTGCGGTCACAGCCACAGCGGAGGCCTCAAATAGGCCCCGACCACGGGCGAACAGGAGGAAGTGGACTGGACTTTGCTGCCTTCCCACACAGTGGGAACCATTGTAGGGGGATGTTTTTACCCCAGCACCTGACAACCTGGTGTGGCAATAACAACCTCGTCCTCAACTCCCAAAAGACGAAGGAGATCATTGTCGACTTCAGGAAGAACAGAGGGGGCAGACACACCCCCATCCATATAAACGGGACTGAGGTGGAGCGGGTCTCCAACTACAAATTCCTCGGGGTACACATCTCGGAGGATCTGTCCTGGTCCCTCAACACCTCCAAGCTGGTCAAAAAGGCGCAGCAGCGCCTTTACTTCCTGAGGAGGCTCAAAAAAGCCCACCTGTCCCCCCAGATCCTGACCAACTTCTACCGATGCACCATTGAAAGCATCCTGACCACCTGCTTTACGGTATGGTACAGCAGTTGCACCGTAGCAGACAGGAAGGCACTACAACGGGTGGTGAAAACCGCCCAGCACATCATCGGTGCCCCGCTCACTGCCATGGATGCCCTCCACCGAAAACGGTGTCTGAGACGGGCCGGGAAGATCATCAAGGACCCCCCCTCCCACCCTAACCATGGACTGTTTTGCCCTCCTACCATCGGGGGGGAGGCGGTACAGAAGCCACAGGTCCCGCACCAGCAGGATGAGGAGAAGCTTCTACAATAACACCATCACACTGCTGAACTCAGAGTCCCGCTGATAGATTCCCACATCTGTATTTATTTATCTGTATTTATCTAAACATTGCTATCACTACGTACTGACACTAAACTGCATTTCGTTGTACCCATACTTGTATCTGTGCAATGACATTAAAGTTGAATTGAATTGAATTTTGTGTGTTTAATGTCAGATTCCTTAATGTTGTGTTTTATTTTTTTGGCGTGCTGCAATGGCAACTCAAATGTCACCGCACCAATTGGTGTACGTGACAACAAATGTCCTTTGTCCTTTGTATTTAGGTGTGGTAATAATTCACTGAACTGTGTACCACAATGTGCTGACTGGTTTGCATACGATAGAAGCTTTTCTCTCTACCTTGGCTCACATGACAATAAACTAAACTGAACTGAACTGACCGGTCACGATGGCGTTGCGGTAGAGTTGCTGCCTTTACAGCGAATGCAGCACCGGAGACCCGACTACGGGTGCTGTCTGTACGGAGTTACATAGAAACCTAGAGAATAGGTGCAGGAGGAGGCCATTCGGCCCTTCGAGCCAGCACCGCCATTCATTGTGATCATGGCTGATCATCCGCTACCAATAACCCGTGCCTGCCTTCTCCCCAAATCCCTTGACTCCACTAGCCCCTAGAGCTCTATCTAACTCTCTCTTAAATCCATCCAGTGACTTGGCCTCCACTGCCATCTGTGGCAGGGAATTCCACAAATGCACAACTCTCTGGGTGAAAAGGTTTTTTCTCACCTCAGTCTTAAATGGCCTCCCCTTTATTCTAAGACTGTGTGGCTCCTGGTTCTGGACCTGCCCAACATTGGGAACATTTTTCCTGTATCTAGCGTGTCCAGTCCTTTTATAATTGTATATGTTTCTATAAGATTCCCCTCATCCTTCTAAACTCCAGTGAATGCAAGCCTAGTCTTTTCAATCTTTCCTCATATGACAGTCCCGCCATCCCAGGGATCAATCTTGTGAACCTACGCAGCACTGCCTCAATCACAAGGATGTCCTTCCTCAAATTAGGAGACCAAAACTGCACGTTTGTACGTTCTCCCCGTGGGATTTCTCCGAGATCTTCGGTTTCCTCCCACACTACCAGGACGTGCAGGTATGTAGGTCAATTGGCTTGGTAAATGTAGAAATTGTCCCAAGTGGCTGCAGGATAGTGTTAATGTGCGGGGATCGCTGGTCGGCACGGACCCGGTGGGCCGAAGGGCTTGTTTCCGCACTGTGTCTCTAAACTTGACTGAAAAATTTCACCGCACCTTGGTACATGTGATAATAAAGAACCACAGAACTGTTGAATCACTAAAGCCCTCGCCTGCCCAACCTCTCCCTGTAGCTCAAGCCCTTGAGTTCAGTCAACAACCTAGTAAATCTTCCGTTTAGTGAAGTCTTTGGTGCAGTAGGATGACCAGAACTGGACAGACAAACACCAAGGCAAGACATGGAACATATACAGCAGTAGAAAGAACCTCCACTGACTCATGAATCAGTCTGTGTGGAAGCTGAACTAATGTACTGAGTTTTTTACCCAGAAGAGGGGGAAATCAAGAACCAGAGGACATAGGTTTAAGGTGATAAAGAAGGAACTGCAGATGCTGGAAAATCGAGGGTACACAAAATGCTGGAGAAACTCAGCGGGTGCAGCAGCATCTATGGAGCGAAGGAGATAGGCAACGTTTCAGGCCCAAAACCCTTCTTCAGGCAGCCTAGGTTTAAGGTGAGATGGGTAGGATTTAATTGGAACCCGAGGGGCTACGATTTCACACAGAAGGTGGTGGGTGTATGGAACGAGCTGCTGGAGGAAGTAGATAGATACAATACGCTGGAGTAACTCAGGGAGCATCTCTGGAGTGAAGGAATGGGCGACGTTTCGGGTCGAAACCGTTCTTCAGTCTTCTTCTTCTTGCGTATGGCGTACACAGCCTAAAGTTGTAGGACAACTTGTTCCATTTGATCTTATTTGATTGTGTGCGCCGGGTTGATTGCATTCGTCGAAACAGGGCGGACTGCGTGAAGGTTGCAATCTCCCGCCCCTCCTTCAGACTCAGGAGGAGGTAGTTGAGGCAGGTAACAATAACAATATTTAAAAGACACCTGGACAGGTATATGGATAGGAAAGGTTTAGAGATACAGGTGACAGTACCTTTTGAGGGATGGAGATAGGGTGATTCTCTACGATTAGACGCTTGAGGTAATGGATCCACAATCTCTTTTCCTCTTGGTTCTTCGCCTGAAAAACAAGAATGTGGACATCTTCACATTGGGACTCGGCCTGTAGTTGTCTTCAGTAACGAGGCTGGTGAACCGACGGGCCTTGGGAACAGTGCCACAGACAGAGGCCTAGGACAGAGGCCCAGAGGCCTTCACATTATCCAGACAGTAGGCCGATAGTTACCCCCAGTGAAGCCTCGGCAACCACACGTCAGGCCTTGGCAACCATGGCCTGTTGCTCTGCAACCATAGCCCATTCACCCAGAGATTTGTGAATCTGTGGAATTCTCTGCCACAGAAGGCAGTGGAAGCCTATTCATAGAAACATAGAAATTAGGTGCAGGAGCAGGCCTTCGAGCCTGCACCGCCATTCAATATGATCATGGCTGATCATCCAACTCAGTATCCTGTACCTGCCTTCTCTCCATACCCCCTGATCCTTTCAGCCACAAGGGCCACATCCAACTCCCTCTTAAATATGGCCAACGAACTGGCCTCAACTACCTTCGGTGGCAGAGAATTCCACAGATTCACCACTCTCTGTGTGAAAAACGATTTTCTCATCTCAAGTTGAGAAAATCCAATGAGAAAATCCAAGTTGAATGATCCAAGTATTCACTGGATGTTTTCAAGAGAGAGTTAGATTTAGCTCTTAGGGCTAACGGAATCAAGGGATATGGAGAGAAAGCAGGAACGGGGTACTGATTTTGGATGATCAGCCATGGTGATCATATTGACTGGTGGGGCTGGCTGGAAGGGCCGAATGGCCGACATCTGCACCTATTTTCTATGCTTCAAAGTATGGAGTTTGTATGTTCTCCCCGTGACCTGATATAGGGGTACTGATTTTGGATGACCAGCCATAATCAATTCCACAGATTCACAACCCTCTGGCTGAAAAGGTTTTCCCTCATCTATAGACAATAGACAATAGGTGCAGGAGTAGGCCATTCGGCCCCTTGAGCCAGCACCGCCATTCAATGTGATCATGGCTGATCATCCACAATCAGTACCCCGTTCCTGCCTTCTCCCCATATCCCCTGACTCCGCTATCTCAGTCCTAAATGGCCTACCCATTATTCTTAAACTGTGACCCCTGGTTCTGAACTCCCCGAAGATCGGAAACATTTTTCCTGCATCTAGCCTGTCAAATCCCTTAAGGATGTTATATATTTCTGTAAGATCCACTCTCATCCTTCTAAATTCCAGTGAATATAAGCCAAGTTGACCCATTCTTTCATCATATGTCAGTCCCGCCATCTCAGGAATTAACCAAGTGAACCTACGCTGCACTCCCTCAATAGCAAGAATGTTCTTTCTCAAATTAGGAGACCAAAACTGCACACAATAACTTGCACACCCCTCTGACCCCTCTCACCCTGGCCACAAACTCTTTGAATCACTTCCCTCTGGAAGGCGACTCCGGACTGACAAAGCTGCCACAGCCAGACATAAAAACAGTTTTCATCCACGAGTAGTTGCTCTACTCAACAGCCAAAAATCTGTAGCCTCCCTTTGATCTGGTATTTTGTTGGTTCACATGCTTGATCAATGGTGTTTTATAATTAATGTTTTATTATTATTAATGTTTAGTGTTTTCTGCGTCATTCGTAACTGTCACTGTATGTCATGTTACTTGTGGGCGGAGCACCAAGGCAAATTCCTTGTATGTGAAGACTTGGCCAATAAACTTACTTATGCCCCTGTCCCACTTAGGAAACCTGAACGGAAACCTTTGGAGACTTTGCACCCCACCCAAGGTTTCCGTGCGGTTCCCGGAGGTTTTTGTCAGTCTCCCTAATGGTCGAAAGTGGTTTCCGCTTCTTCTGTGTTCCGGCGATTATTTCAAAAAATTGAAAACTGGCCGCGACTAAAAATAGGTTGCCGTTTTAAAAATCGGTAATTTTTTAGTCGAAGCCGGTTGCGATGCTAGTTGAAGGTGGTTGCCGGAGGTTGCAGGTAGTGGAAGGTAAGACCTCCCTGGTGGAATAAAACTGAGTGAAAAAAAGGTCTTACTTTCCACTACCTGCAACCTCCGGCAACCACCTTCAACTAGCATCGCAACCGGCTTCGACTAAAAAATTACCGATTTTTAAAACGGAAACCACTTTCGACCATTAGGGAGACTGACAAAAACCTCCGGGAACCGCACGGAAACCTTGGGTGGGGCGCAAAGTCTCCAGAGGTTTCCGTTCAGGTTTCCTAAGTGGGACAGGGGCATAATTACTTACTTATATGTTTCATGTGTTTCTATAAGATCCTTATGTTGTGATGGGTGCTGCCTCCTGCAGGCCACTGTCTCAACACCAACATCACTTGGACCAGAGATGGGGGGGTGGGCGAAGGGAAGAGGGGAAGAGGTTCGGGGCTGGATCACCGACCTGGAGGGTGTGTTGCTGTCGAGACACCGTCAGGTCCGTTACACGGAAGCTGAGTGAATCCTTCACACTCTCCGATAAAGTCAGGTTGCAGCACTGCAGAGGAGGAGAAACATTACTGCACTGGAGAAAGACACAAAAAGCTGGAGTAGCTCGGTTGGGTCAGGCAGCATCTCTGGGGAGAGAAGGAACAGGTGACGTTTCGGGTCGAGGCCCTTCTTCAGACTGTCTGCCTTCAGTTTAAACCAGCATCTGCGGTTCTTTCCTACACGGAACGCACTGGAAAATCTTCCCCGATCACTATCGGCCCCAAGACCCCTACAACCCACCCCAGGAAACTGTGGCTGTGTCCTTACAGATTCACAGAGCCATAGAGCCATACAGCATGGAAACAGGCCCTTTGGCCCAACATGCCCCATCTATACTAGTCCCACCTGCCTGTGTTTGGCCCATATCCCTCTAAACCTTTCCTATCCATATACCGTTAGTTCAATTTAGAGATACAGCGTGGAAACAGGCCCTTTGGCCCAACATGCCCCATCTATACTAGCCCCACCTGCCAGTCTTTGGCCCATATCTCTCTAAAAAACCTTTCCTAAATCCATTTTTATACCGTTAGTTCAATTTAGAGATACAGTATGGAAACAGGCCCTTGGCCCATCATGGCCTGTGCCCCATCTCAATACTAGTCTCACCTGCCAGTCTTTGGCCCATATCTCTCTAAACCTTTCCTATCCATATACCGTTAGTTTAGTTTAGAGATACAGCATGGAAACGGGCCATTCGGCCTATCGAGTCCGCGCCGACCAGCGATCCCCGCACACTAGTATTATTCTCCACACCGCGGCCATTTTTACCGAGCCAATTAACCTTCAAACCTGTACGTCTTTGGAGTGTGGGAGAAAACTGGGGAACCTGGATAAAACCCACGCAGTCACAGGGAGAATGTATAAACTCCATATAGACAGCACCCGGAGTCAGGATCAGACCCGGGTCACTGTAATGGCAGCAACTTGACCACTGCGCCACCATGCCACCCTTGGCCTGTGGTCCTAGACTCTCCCACAAGTGGAAACATCCTCTCCTAATCCGCTCTATCCAAGCTTTTCACGGTTCGGTGAGTTTCAATGGGGTCCCCCCCCTCTCTCATCCTTCTAAACTCCAGCGAGTACAGGCTCAGCGCCCCACAGCACGGTGTCACTTACAAAGATGTGCAGACTGTAACTGAATGCTTCCGGCTCTCTCTCTTCTTGGATGAATCAGCAGCTCTTCAGTCGAACAGGAACAAAGTTCTCTCCTTCTTGGCTCTCTGGACCCTGAACGTCCCTTCCAGCACCAGCTCCCCGAACGCAATCAGGTCGGGACCATTCCAGTTAAGCAGCGAGTTCTGAATCTCCTGAAGATGATGGTAAAAGGGCACAAAATGACAATAGACAATAGGTGCAGGAGTAGGCCATTCGGCCCTTCAAGCCAGCACCGCCATCTCAATGTGATCATGGCTGATCATTCCAATCATTCGTGACCCGGTTGTGCCTGCTCCCCCATATCCGCTATCTTAAGAGCCCCATCTAGCTCCCTCTTGAAAGCAGCCAGAGAACCTGCCTCCACCGCCCTCTGAGACAGAGAATTCCACAGACTCACAACTCTCTGTGAGAAAAAGTGTTTCCTCGTCTCCGTTCTACATGGCTTATTCCTTATTCTTAAACTGTGTGACCCCTGGTTCTGGACTCCCCCCCAACATCAGTGAACTTGTTTCCTGACGCTAGCCAGCGGTGTCCAAACCCTTAACCAATCTTATATGTTTCAATGAGATTCCCTCTCATCCTTCTAAACTCCAGAGTGTACAGGGCCTGTTGCCATGCTGCACCTCGACACTAAGATGTTCCTTGTCACGAAACAAGGAACTGCTGATGCTGGTTGATACTCTGGTTTATACTCAGGAGTAGGTGGCAGGAGTAGGCCATATTCAGCCCTTCGAGCCAGGCACCGCCATTCAATAGGTTCATGGCTGGTTAAAAGGACACAAAGTGCTGGAGTAATTCAGCAGGTCAGGCAACGTCTCTGGAGAAAAGCAATGGGTAATTTTAGTTCGATTAGAGATTACAATGCGGAAACAGGACCTCCAAGTCCGCCATCGACCAACGATCCCTGCACATCACTTTACACTAATCCCTACACACACTCTTCAGGGGACAATTTACAATTTTTACCAAGCCTATTGTATATACAAACCTCCTGCACGTTGTGGGGAGTGGGCGAGAAAAACCGGAGAAAACCCACGCAGGTCACGGGGAGAAAGTACAAACTCCATACAGGCACCACCCGTGGTCAGGATTGAACCTGGCTCTCTGGCGCTCTACCACCGTGCCGATGTTTCAGGTCAAGACCCTGCTTCAGATTCTTCATACGGCAGATCAGTTCAGGGAGCTCAGTGGCACATAATGTTCACACACAAGGAGGTTTAAGGTGAGAGGATCAAGATATAATAATAACCCGAGAGGCAACTGTTTGTTTTGACACAGAGGGTGGTGGGTGTATGGAACAAGCTGCCAGAGGAGGTAGCTGAGGCAGGGACTATCCTCACGTTTAAGAAACATTTGGACAGGTACTTCGAGAGGAAAGGTTTAGAGGATATGGGTCAAACGTGGGCAGGTGGGACTAGTGTAAATGGGGAATCTTGGTCAGCATGGGCAAGTTGGGCCGAAGGGCCTGTTTCCACATTGTATTTCTAAATTAAACAAGGAACTACAGATGCTGGTTACTACACAAAAGGACACCAGGGGCCACAGCTTAAGAATAAGGGGTAAGCCATTTAGAACGGAGACGAGGAAACACTTTTTCTCACAGAGAGTGGTGAGTCTGTGGAATTCTCTGCCGGTGGAGGCCGGTTCTCTGGATGCTTTCAAGAGAGAGCTAGATAGGGCTCTTAAAAATAGTGGAGTCAGGGGATATGGGGAGAAGGCAGGAACGGGGTACTGATCAGCCATGATCACATTGAATGGCAGTGCTGGCTCGAAGGGCCAAATGGCCTACTCCTGCACCTATTGTCTATTGCCTATTGACACAAAGTGCTGAAGTAACTCAGCGGGTCAGGCAGCATCTCTGGTGAACATGGAGCGGTGACATTTCAGACTGAGTGAAACTCTCGACCCGAAACATCTCCGATCATATTCTCCAGAGATGTTGAGTTACTTCAGCACTGTGTCTGTTTGCCTAGAACATTTGCTTGCCATACCTGAGGAGCCCAGCAGGTGGGAGCACAAGACCAGGATTCAGCGGTTGACACAGAACACAGAACAGTACAGGAATAGGCCCTTCGGCCCACAATATCCGTGCTGAACATTATGCCAAGTTAAACTGATCTACGCTGCCTACACGTAATCCCCCCTGTCCCTGTACACCCATGTGCCTATCTAAAAGCCTCTTAAACACCACTATCATATCTGCCTCCATCAGCACTCCTGGTTCTAGGCAACCACCCTCTGTGCAAAAAGACTTTACCCCGCACATCTCCTGAAGACTTCTTGACTCTTATACTCAATGCCCCGACCAATATAAATAAACATTCCTTTTTTACTACTCTATCTATTTAGAACGGAGACGAGGAAACACTTTTTCTCACAGAGAGTGGTGAGTCTGTGGAATTCTCTGCCTCAGGGGGCGGTGGAGGCAGGTTCTCCGGATACTTTCAAGAGAGAGCTAGATAGGGCTCTTAAAAATAGCGGAGTCAGGGGATATGGGGAGAAGGCAGGAACGGGGTACTGATTGTGGATGATCAGCCATGATCACAGTGAATGGTGGTGTTGGCTCGAAGGCCGAATGGCCTACTCCTGCACCTATTGTCTATTGTCTGTTGTGGGGGTCCCCAGTGTGGGGGTCACTAGCGTGGGGTTTAGGTCCTGGAGGGCGGTGGGATTACCTGCAGCCGCACGGCATGCTCCTGCTTCCTCTTCATGTCGTTGATGTACCAGGCCACAGCCGTCATGGTGATGATGGCCTCCTTCACCATCTCGTAGCCCCCCGCGCTCTTGTCAAAGTGTTTCGCCAACTCCTGCCGGGAACCACGCACGGCGTTACCACCCACACTCGCAGCAACCCCCCCCCCCACTCATCTCCCCTCCCCCTCAACACACCCACCCCCCCCCCGCAAACCGCTCCACCCCATCCCCACCGATACCTCCTACCCTCTCCCACACCAACAACCCACCCCCACCACCTCCCACCTCCGCCCCTCCCCCTTCCATCTCCCCCTCCCAAATCCACACCCCCTCCCCCACCCTGTGCCACCACGCCACCACCCGCACCCACCCGCAACCTTCCCCTCCCCACCCCATGTCCACCCCTTCCCCACCCAACCAGAGAGCAGTACTGAACTACTATCTACCTCATTGGTGACCCTCGGACTATCCTTGATCGGACTTTGCTGGCTTAACCTTGCACTAAACATTATTCCCTTTTCCTGTATCTGAACACTGTAAATGGCTCGATTGTAATCATGTATGGTCTTTCTGTTGGCTGGTCAGCGCGCAACGAAAGCTTTTCACTGTACATCAATACCCGTGACAATAAACTAAACGGGACTGAACTCCTTGTAAAAAAAAATTGACTCCAAAAGCTGGAGCTACTCAGCAGGTCGGGCAGCACCCCCGGAGAAAACGAATAGGTGACGTTTCGGGTTGAGACCCTTCTTCTGTATAGACTCTCAGTTGACTGGGCAGCACGGTGGCGCAGCGGTAGAGTTGCTGCCTTACAGCGAACGGAGCCCCGGAGACCCCGGTTCGATCCCGACTACGGGTGCTGTCTTTACGGAGTTTGTACGTTCTCCCCGTGACCTGCGTGGGTTTTCTCCGAGACCCTTGGTTTCTTCCCACATTCCAAAGATGTACATGTTTGTAGGTTAATTGGCTTGGTTAAAGTAATAATTGTCCTTAGTGGGTGTAGGATGGTGTTAATGTGCGGGGATCGCTGGTCGGCACGGACCTGGTGGGCCTGTTTCCGCGCTGTATCTCTAAACTAAAGAACACTTAAAGCTGTTCACTGTACCTCTGTGCAGGCGACAATAAACTGAACTGAGCAGAAAAGATTTAGAACAGAGGCGAGGAAACACTTTATCTCACAGAGAGTGGTGAGTCTGTGGAAAGTGGTGAGTCTGCCTCAGAGGGCGGTGGAGGCCAGTTCTCTGGATGCTTTCAAGAGAGAGCTAGATAGGGCTCTTAAAAATAACAGAGTCAGGGGATATGGGGAGAAGGCAGGAACGGGGTACTGATTGGGGATGATCAGCCATGATCACATTGAATGGCGGTGCTGGCTCGAAGGGCCGAATGGCCTCCTCCTGCACCTATTGTCTATTGTCTATTGTTTACCTGCAACAGGAGGTGATATTTGAGGATCCTCTGCACGGGCTTCAACAGGTACGTCTCCAGGGGCAAGGAGTGCGAGAGTGTGATCTGGCGAGCGCGGAAAAACTTGGCCAAAGTCTCGTTCCTCATGCAGTCTCGTAGGACAGACACTGAGCTGTGGCGAGTGAGAGAGAGAGAGGTTAGAGAGGGTGTGCAGCGTTAAGGCCAAATTACACAGCTTCCAGAAGGTCATAAGTGATAGGAGCAGAATCTGGCCATTCGGCCCATCAAGTCTACTCTGCCATTCAATCATGGCTGAGCTAACTCTCTCTCCTAACCCCATTCTCTTGCCTCTCCCTCTCCCATACACCTGACACCGCGTACTAACCAAAGAAATCTATCCTCTTGTCCTTAAAAATACCAGGGGGGGGGGCATTACTTGCTCCACCCAGCCGTCTGTGACAATTAAATTCCACAGGCTCGCCACACTCCGACTAACAAAATTCCTCTCATCATCTCCGTTCTAAAACGTTAAGTTTATTTTTTTTATTCGAGGCAGTCGGTCCTAAACGCTCCCACTATGGAAACCAAAGCTTTTTCCACTGTACCTCGGTACAACTAGAAAAACAAACTAAATTAAGAAGTAAGACAGGGCCTAGCGAAGGATCGGATAGGCCCGTAGAGATAGAGAAAAGAGAAGATTGTAGCAGAGAAGCGAGATATATTCGCAAGACTTGCAACCGACACGAGCCCTCACAAACGTCAT
The DNA here is from genome assembly GCA_035221665.1 of Okamejei kenojei. Taxonomy (NCBI): domain Eukaryota; kingdom Metazoa; phylum Chordata; class Chondrichthyes; order Rajiformes; family Rajidae; genus Okamejei; species Okamejei kenojei. The sequence continues at coordinate 4,144,010 of CM069171.1, forward strand.
CAGAAAGCAGACGCCCGTCTAAATGACCCCTGAACTCCCCAACACCTGGCCTGCCCAGGGTTAGGGTCCACACACAACGAACCCCACCCAGGGGTGAAGACTTACTGGGGTAATTCATGCAGTAGAGGGTGTAGGATGTCGAACTCTTCACTCTGTGGGGACAGAATTCACCGCAGTCGCAGTCAGTCCACACGGGTAAAAACGCATGAACGAACTAATCGGCCCGGGGTCCCACTAGACCAGAGACAAGGTGCAGCTGAACAAAGGATGGGGAGGGTGACACTGAAAGGGGGAAGGGGAAAAAACACGGGGGTGCGAAGGGAGAGAGGGGATGGTACACGTAAAGGGGTGTGGGGAAGGGAGAGAGGGTAAGGAAAGGTGGGGAATGGAAGGTGGAGAGAGGAGAGGAGAGAGAAGGAAGGTGGTACGCGAGGGGGGGAAGGAAGGGGGAGAAGAGGGGAAAGGGAAAGAGGAGAGAGGGGAAAGAGGGTGGAAAAAAAACAAAAAAACAAAAGGTGGTCAGTGGGGGGAGAGAGTGTTTTTGCCAGTGCTCCTCGGGGGACGCGCGCGGGGGCTGAGGTCCTGGGCTTGCGATTTGCCTTGTTCTCGCCTGTGTTGTCGTGTGCCAGCACCCGGGAGGCCCGCACGCGCGCTCTCTGTTTGTTCCCTCCTTGGTTCCCCCGGTTGCCCTCTTTGTTCGTTGGGGCCGGTGATCGCGTATGTTGACCCCCCCGGGCGGTATCACCCGAGGGCTAGGACACCCCACCGAACCCGCCATATCCACCCCACAACCGCCGTCCTTGAAGTGAAATCCCCAAGGCATTCAAATCCTTGATCCCGCCACCAATTTATTATATGAGGCGATTGGTGCCTCAGGGAACTCTGCTAACCAACACAGGCCCACACACCAACCCCGAGATGCTCAAGAACAGTTTTACCTGTCATAAAATATAGATTTAGAGATGCAGCATGGAACAGGCCTCCGGCCCACACCCGACTATTCGAATCGTCCCCATCACGTATCAACACACACGAGTTTCAACTACATGTTATCCCATTATCTCATCAGTCCCTACCCCCTGGATGATCGATAGACAGAGGGCCAATTATAACCTACAAACCACAACCCGCAAGGCTTTGGAATGGTGGGAGGAAACCGGAGCAACTCGAGAAACCCACGCAGGAGTCCATCCCGGGAGGAGAATGTGCAAACTCTGTACTGACAGCGCCGTAGTCAGGTTCAACAAACCTGGGCTTCCGGCGCTGTGAGGCAGCAACCCCCTCTATACCGCTGCACCAACCGTGGTGCCGACCGTCATATTGCAGAAATGTTTGGTCTATCAAGTTGAAACCAGCAGGTTTCACCCACCTGAGGTAACTCTAGGGAGGGAGGGGGGGGGGGGCATTAGACATGATGCTAAAGATTGGCACAAAACGCTTGGGGCAACTCACGGCAGGCCAGCATCTCTGAGGGAAAGAATGGGTGACGTTTCAGGTCGAGACCCCCCTCTTCAGGCTGAGAGTTCAGAGAGGGGGGGAAATGAGGAATATGAAAGGTTAGGTGTGAAAACAAGCGACCAAAGGGATAATAGACAATAGACCATTAGTGGCAGGAGTAGGCCCATTTCGGCCCTTCGAGCCAGCACCAGCCATTTCAATGTGATCATCGGCTGATCATTCCCAATCATTACCCCGTTCCTGCTTCTTCCTCTCCCCATACATCCTCTGGCTCCCTCTATTTTAAGATGAAGTTGCGATTGTCGGAGGGGGGGTGAGGTGGGGGGGGGGGTGGGGTGGGGGTTCGAGGAGATTGGTGGGGTCTGTTTGCTCACGACCGATCCACAAAGAAAATCACTACACACCGCTACTCCGATGGGTCCTTGCTGCGTTCCAGGTCCATCCAGGAGCTTGCTCACTGGGCAAGGAGAAAGAGCGGCGTACATTTCAGTTTTAGTTAGTGTAGTTTGGTGAGATACAGCACGGAAGGGCCTTTGACCACCACCGCGTCCC
>CM069171.1:4146519-4269019 GCA_035221665.1 Okamejei kenojei
CTCACACCCTCGGGTCCCGGGGCAGTGGCAGGTAAGCTGGGCTCACGTGTTGGGGGTGCAACCTTTGGTGCCTGGGCATAGGTGGTTGAGCAGCCACCCTTGGTGCCTGAGGCAGACGTGGGCAGGCTGTAAAGTTGCTGAGCGCCCTCAGTGCCCAGTCGAGGCAGTGGCAGCACCCTTGTGCCCGTGAGTCCCGCAAGGCGGCGTCAGTAAACCCACGGTGCCTGTGGCAGACCAGGCTAGCCGGCTGAGTGCAGACACCCTCTCGGGTCCCTGGCAGTGGCGGGTGAGCCGGCCACGTGCGGTGGCAGGACGCTGCCCGTGTCCCTGCGTGTGCTGGGGGAGGAGGGCGTGCGAGGGCAGGACGGTCTGTCATGCCTGACCTGGGCTCTGGCTGATGTGGCAGTGCGCCGTCGATTTGCAGCTGAGCGATGTTGGAGAGAAACAGAGTCGCGCCCCTGCCCTCTGGACACCCGCAACCGCCCGCTGGACACCCCACTCCCCCCCTGGGCACCCACACCCCCCGTCGCTGGCACCCACATACCCCCCCCAGTGCACCCACACACCCCCCCTCTGACACCCACAACCCCCCCCTCTGGACACCCGCACACCCTCCTCTGCACCCACACCCCCCCGCTGGGCACCCACCACCCACACCGCTGGGCATTGGGCACTTGAGCCCATGGGTGACTCTGAAGTTTTACCCTGGGTCAGGAGAAGGCTCTGCATCGAGGTCACAACCTCTTGCCCTCTGGGTGCAGGGGCTGACAATGGGCCTGCTGCAGGGCGGTGAGGCACCATTGGGTTCTAGGTCTCTGTATGTCCCGGGTGTCAGGGTTGTAGCAGGGCAATGCAGCAGCACCCATGGGTCTGGATGTTCTCGAGCGTCATGACTGCCACAGGGCGTATGATCACCCTTGGTCTGGGTCTCGTACGCCTGTACGTCAGGGCTGGGGTGGTGGACGTTTCGAAACACCCTTGGGTGCTAGGTGGTCTCGAGGGGCAAGGACTGGCACAGGCAATATGATCACCCTTGGGGAGCTGGGTTCTGTACGCCCTGGTGTCCAGGGTTGCTGCAAGGGTGTATCAAGCACCCTTGGGTGCTGGGAGTTTATTGAGTGCCATGACTGTCACAGGGCATAGGACCACCCTTTGGTGAATGGTCTCTGCTGCCACAGGGCGTATGATCACCCTTGGGTGCTGGTCTGCTGCCACAGGGGCTAATGAATCACCTTGGGGTGCGGGTCTCGGTACGCCCGTACTTTTCAGGGCTTTGTGTATTCGTTCGATCACCCCCTTGGTGCTGGGTGCTCTTGTGCGTCACGACTGCCAACAGGGCGTATGATCACCCTTGGGTGCTGGGTCTCTGTACGCACGAGTGTCAGGCTGGCTGCAGGGTGTACCGCAGCACCCATGGGTGCTGGGTCTTGGTACGCCCGCTTTACGTCAAATGGGCTGTTGATGAACGTTCGATCACCCTTGGGTCTGGTTGCTCACGGCGCATACTAGCACAAGGCGTATGATCACCCTTGTTGCCGGGTCCTGCGCATGGTCGGGCTGGAGCCCGCGGGTGCCTCCGCCGCTGTGTGGGTGTGGGTGGCTGGCGGTGGTGATACACGGGGCAAGTGCCCGGCGACTCCCCGTACGCCGTTGCAGCCGCCCCACCCTAGTGTGTCTGGTCCGCCGGCGTGGGGTCTGGCACCCTTCACCACAACGTAGGGTGCAGTGCCGCGGGCAGGCGGGGGGAGGTCCGCCCGCCAGGGGGACTGGGGGAAGGAGCCAGGAGGGGGGGGCAGGGTGGGGGTGTGGGGGGAGGGGAGCCTTGCCAGCTGATGGGAGAGGCTTGGGGGTGCAGCGAACCAGCTGTCAGAGGGAGGGGCGGGGAGGGTGGGTGTTGACGACTGTACTCCCGGGGTGGGGGAGGGGGAGAGCTGGGTGGGGGAAGCTGTATCCTAGGGGGGGCGTGGGGCATTTGCCCTGGTTGGGTGAAGTGGGGAGCTGGATGGGCAGGGAGGTGTAATAGCAGGGGAGATGCAGTGACAGGTAAGTCAGGCGGCAAGGGGAGTGTGAGGGGTGAGTGTGGGCACAGTGGGCGTGGGTGAGTGCAAAGCTGGGCACGGACAGGGGCAGAGCTGGTGGTTCAGGGGCGGCGAGGGATGGGTAGGTAGGGGAGGTTGAGTGGGTGAGGGGGGTATAGGTCATGCGTGGTGAGCTCTCTCTGTCCGGTTTTCGAGCAGGATGGGCGGGTGAGAGTCTACACCTAGTTTGTGTAGGGCGCTTACCCAGATGGCGAGGACTGGATCTTGGGGCTGGGCAAGGCACAGGTCTGGTAGCAAAGGCTGGGTTGGGTGCAGGGTGGGTTGGTGAGGTGTGGCAGTTGGGTACCTCGGGGCCTGCCTCATCCACTGCACCAGCTGGCTGAATGGCAGAGGGGGGACTGGGATTCCCCCACAGTGACACCCACTGGCAGGGGCAGCACAGTCTCGGACGGGGTGCACAATGACAGGGCACCCAAGGGTGGGGTGGCAGCCCGGCGGCGGGGGCGAGGGTACCCTGGTCGAGGCAGGTCGTCGGGGCGGTCGTGGGTGAGCGCCTTGTGGCTTCCGTGCTGACACCGTGCTGGACAACGCCCTCCATGCGGTGCAGGGCACCTCCAGGTTGCTGGCACGGGTGGGTGGGGGTCTGGGTGGGCGAGCCGGCTGCATCCGAGAGCCCCCTGCTGGACGCTGGTCCTCCTGGACATAGACGCGGGGCTTGGTCACGGACAATGAAAAAGGTGACCAAACCCAACCGCAATGCTCCAGAACCAGAGCACCGAGTTCTGTGGGGGAGAGGGGAGGGAGAGCGAGATGGGCTGAGGGAGAGGGGGAGAGGGGAGAGAGGGGAGAGGGAGGGAGAGGTTCGGGGAGAGAGGAAGGAGAGAGGGGGGGGAGAGGGGGTGAGAGAGGGGGGATAGAGGGAGAGAGAGGGAGAGAGTGGGAGAGGTGGTTAAAGAGAGGGGGGGGTAGAGAGATGGGGAGAAGAGAGGAGGGGGAGAAGGGAGAGAGGGGAGAGAGGGGATAGAGGGGGGGAGAGGGGGATTGGGAATAGGGGGGGAGAGAGGGAGAGGTAGAGGGGAGAGAAGGGGAGAGAGGGGGAATGGGGGGGAAAGGGGGAGGGAGAAGGGAGAGAAGGGTGGGGGAGAGGGGTTAGAGAGAGGGAGAGAGAGGGGAGAGAGGGGGAGAGAGGAGGAAGAGGGAGAGAGGGGGAGAGAGAGGGGAGGAGAGAGAAGGGAGAAGAGAGGAGAGACGAAGGGGAAAAGAGGAATAGGAAAGAGAGGGGCAGAAAGGGGGAGAGAGAGAGGTAGAAGAGACATAAACAAGAGAGAGAAGGAGAGAGAGAGGGAATCAGGAGAGAGGATTAATGATTTGCATAGTCACACAAACATCAACAAATTCCCTCTAAACGACAAACCCCCGCACTTTCCAAACCTGGTGCATTTGTTCCATCTATTCCTGCACGAAGGGTGAGAAGGAGTTTTAGGTGTCGGAGGGGAAGCGAAGGGGACATCTCTATCTTATGATATAACATTCTTAGAAGATTGACATGCAGAAAAAGTTTTCCGATGTTGGGGGAGTCCCACAACCAGGGTCACACAGTTTAAGAATGAGGGGTCGGTCATTTAGGACTGAGATTAGGAAAAACTTTTCAAGTTGTGAATCTGTGAATTCTCTGCCACAGAGGGCAGTGGAGCTGAATCACTGGAGGTTTCAGAGAAAGATAGATTAGCTCTTTGGGTTAGGAATCAAGGATATGGGGGAAAAGCGGAAAGGAAAACATAGAAACATAGAAAATAGGTGCAGAGGAGCCATTCGCCCTACGAGCCCAGCACCGCCGTTCATTGTGATCATGGCTGATCGTCCCCTATCAATAACCCTGCTGCCTTCCTCCCCAAATCCCTTGACTCCACTACCCCTAGAGCTTCGATCTAACTCTCTCTTAAATCATCCAGTGACTTGGTCTCCACTGCCCCTCTGTTTCAGGGAATTCCACAAATTCACAACTCTCTGGGTGAAAAAGTTTTTTTCTCGACCTCAGTCTTAAATGGACCTCCCTTTATTCTAAGACTGTGTGGCCCCTGTTTCTGGACTCGCCAACATTGGGAACATTTTTTCCCTGCATCTAGCTTGTCCAGTTCCCCTTTAAAATTTTATATGTATCTATGAAGATATCCCCTCATCCTTCTAAACTCCATTGAATACAAGCCCAGTCTCTCAATCTTTCTGATTAATTGTTTTGATCACCATGAATCAAATTTGAATGGCCTACTCCCTGCACCAATTGTCCTATTTTGTAAGTTGCATATTGAATGGCGGCGCTGCTTGAAAGGCTGACTGGCGTACTCCACACCTATTCATGTTTCCATTTACCCACCGTAAGGTGTGGAATGTGCTGCACTCCAGCGCCCTGGACAGAGCGCCCCGCCGCGACGCTGTTTGAGCGCATTGGACGCGGCTCCCAGCCCATGGCCGCTGCAGGGTGCCCTTCTTCCTGTCATCCTCTCTGGCTGTACATCTTGCCAGCACCTCACCTTGTTCATGATCTTCTCCCGATCTGTAAGGAGGCACTCGTCAGACCCAAACGCGAGTCGGCAGGGCTCCCCGCCCCCTCCATGTCCCCCCGCCCGCCGGGAGCCTCGGACGACGGTGAGATCAGTCTTCGACAGACCAGCGCTCGCCGGGCATCGCGCTCTCGCGGCGGCGCGGGCGTGCTTTCTTGACCCCGTGTTACCCCCCAGAAGTGAGCCGCCGCCTCCATCTCCTCCACCACACCTTATGATCTCGGCGCAAGACTGAACATCCGTCTCGGCTCCCCCTCCGGGCTGCCCACCCTTGCAGGCCGCCCCGGTTCTGGCCTCCCCCCTCTCGGGAGGGTAGCCGGGATTGAAGATGAAAGAACCGCCCGCCTCCCTGGGACTCGGGGCCGGTACGTGTGGCAGAGGCCTCCCCGGCGCGACCACGTGCTCCCCACCGCCGCCTTGCCCCGTGCGTTCCCCCGATGTGGGACAGGCCGGCTGTTACAATTTTTGAAGCGCAAGACGGAACCCCTCACCAACCCCGTGGGGATGACCGAGACACGCACCCTCCTCTGGAGGTAGAACGCTCGCCCCTCATCCTCCGCTGCCTCGTAGTAGTTCTTGATCTTCTCGATCAGTCAACCGTCGTCCTCGTTGCGCGAAGATTCCTTGATGCCGACTCTACCTCTTCTCTTGTCATCGTCGGGCTGGAGATCCCGACTCACCTCCGCTTGAACTCACCTCCGTCCACAGCCTGGTCCTCCGCTCCATCTCATGCCCTTTGTGTTCTCAATGTCCTCTTCATGCCTGTGCATCACCCACACTCGTACCGAGTCCAGTCGATCCTTGGCCATCCAATAATAGACTTTGGCCTTGTCCCATGCTTGTTGGACCACCTCACTAACACAGCGACTGCCATCCTCCCCAACATTTTGATCTCTCTCCTCCAACTCTTCCAACTCCTCCATTCCTCAAAGAGGAATCTACTTCCTTTGTGTTATGATCGCCGTCTTCGAAGACCAGCTGCTGCAGGTCCGCTCTCCTCGGTCTTGCTGGCGGAGGGGGTGTCCGTCAGTGTGGACCTCTAACCCCACACACCCCAGGGCGTCCACCAACCAGGGGCTCTGCACTGCCCATGGTTCTCCTCCCGATGCGTGCATCATCGCAAACAGCCTCTTCGAGCAAACACTCCATCCCCGCGAATACTGCACCGAGAGGAAAAGGAAGAGAGAGTATGTGGGCAAATACGATACACAATAGACAATAGGTGTTAGAAGAAGGAACAGCAGATGCAGAAACTCCAAGGTAACAAAAGTGCGAGAAACTCAGTGGGTGGCAGCAGCATCTGTGGAGCGAAGGAAATAGTCAACGTTACCGGGCCGAAACCCTTGGTTTCGGCCCTAAAGCGTTGCCCCTAGTTCCTAAGCCTTGGGTTTTTTGGCCCGAAATGTTGCCTATTTCCTACCCTTTGCGTTTTTGGCCCGAAAGTTGCCTATTCCTAAGCCCTTGCTTTTGGCCCAACTTTCCTATTTCCTTCGTCTCCATAGATGCTGCTGAGTTTTCTCCAGCACTTTTGCCCACCTACAATAGACTCAGGTGCAGGAGGGAGGCCATCGGAACCCTTCGAGCCAGCACCGCCATCAATGTGATCATGCTGATCATCCACAATCATACCCCGTCCCTGCCTTCTCCCCTTATCCCTGACTTCGATATCTTTAAAGAGCCCTATCTAGCTCTCATCCTTGAAAGCCTCCAGAGAAACCTTTCCTCCACCGCCTCTGAGGCTGAGAATTCCGACAGACTCATCAACTCTCTGGTGAAATAGTGTTTCAATCGTCCCCATTGTAAATGGCTTACCTCCTTATTCTTTAAAACTGTGGCCCCTGGTTCTGGACTCCCCCGACATCGGGAACATTCCAGATCATTTGCCTGGACTCGAGGATGTCGCTAAAGGGGGGATACACCAGAATGCGGTGCTGGCTCGAAGGGCCAAATGGGCCTCCGCTGCACCTATTTTCTATGTTTCTATGTTTCAATCCATGTGCCTGTTTAACTTTTTCCTCAATGTTTGGATAGTCCCAACCTCGACTACCTCCTCTGGCGCTCATTCCATACACCCACCACCCCTTGTGTGAAAATGGTTACCCCTCAGATTTCAATTAACTCTTTTTTCCCCTTCACCTTAAACCTATGCCCTCTGGTCCTCGATTCACCTACTCTGTGCAAGAGACTCTATGCATCTTCCCGACTATTCCTCTCATCCACTTCTGCCAGCAACGTGATTGTCTAAAAATAAATCTCTGCAAATATGGCCCAAGCGTCAATGTTGGGAATTTAAATCTAACCTGTTTAGAAACGTGACTGGGAGTGAAATGTGGGCACGGTATCTAAACCATCAACAAGTAAGGTCTGATGAAGCTTCCCGACCTGAAACATCACCTCTCATGTACTCCCAGAGATGTTGCCCTGACCGCTAATCCTCCAGCACTTTGTTCGTTTTACGATAAAGTAAGGCCTGTTTACACAGATACACACAGACTCACGCGCAAACACAAACACAAACAAGCACGCACTCTCGCACACACACCACACTCTCACACACTCAGCACACACTCTCACACAAACTCTCCACACAGCACTCACTCAAACACACCACACTCACCTCTCACACACACACACTCACTCTCACACACACACTCACTCTCACACACATCACGCACTATCCCCAAAAAAAAAACTCTCACACAAACTCTCACACAGCACTGCACACACACACACACCACAACTCACTCTCACACACACTCACGCAACGCAACACACACACACACATCCATTCACTCACTCATCACCACACAGCATTCACTCACACAAACTCCACACATTCACTCACTCACACACGAACAGCCACACTCACTCTCACACCACACACTCACTAACACACACACTCACTTTCACCACACACACAACTTTCACACACGCACCACTCCACACCCACACACACACACTACACAGACTCACTCTCAACAACACACTCACTCTCACACATCACCACTCTCACACACGCACTCACTCCACCCCCACATCACTCACTCACACACGATGCACACTCACTCTCACACACATACACTCACTCACTGTCTCACACACACACTCACTGACACACTCACAACCACTCACTCTCACACTCACACTCACGCACTCTCTCACAAACACACACCACCTCTCACTCTCACACACTCCACTCTCAACACACACCACTCACTCTCACACCCACACACAACACACCACACTCAACTCTCTACACACTCTCACCGTCACACACGCACTCACTCTCACACCCACACACACACACACACACATGCACACTCACTCTCAACACACACACACTCACTCACCTCCCATACTCTCTCACACACACACATTCACCACGCTCCACACACACACACTCACACACCACTCCTCAACACACACACACACTCACTCACTCTTCACACAACTCCTACACACACACACACACACACTCACTCTCAAACACACACACTCTCACCCACGCACATCGACTCCTCACACCCACACACTCATCATCACACAAGGCACACTCACTCTCAACGACACATACACTCACGTCACTGTCACACACACACACTTCACTGACACACGCACTCACTCTCACACACTCACATCATCGCATCTCTCACACACACACACAACCACTCACTCACTCTCACACACTGCACTCACTCTCACAACACCCACACCACATCACACTCACTCTCACACACACACACACACACACACTCACTCTCACACACTACACGACACACACACACTCTCCACACACACTCCACTCACACCAACACTCACCCATCAACTAGACTGAGCACTACCAAGCATTGAGCCGTGATGCCTCTTGTACCGTTTCCATCTCCAGGTCGATGTTTCCCAATGCCACAGAACACGGGTTCGTCCATATTGGTTGGGATCTTGCTGCTCCGTGTCCTGGCCCTGCCGTCTTCTGGCCGGGTCCCGCCAGGGGGGGACAGCTGGCAGTGAAACCGACTCGGTGGGGTGGCTCGACGCCAGCCGCTCCACCCCAGCTCGAGAACACTGGACGCCAGCGTGCTGGACTGCCCACAGGCTCAGGGCCTCCAAGTTAGACAAAGACATCCTCCATACCTGCATACTGAGGTGGACCAAAAACAGAGGTGGTGTTGTCTCCACTGAGGAACGGAAACAGACAATATAAAACAAAACACCAAGGTGGCCAAGGCGGTAGTAGTTGTCTGCCTCACTACGCCAGAGACCCGGTTTTATCAATCCTGACTACGGTGGCTGTTCTGTACGGGGTTTGTTCCACCACACACCACATACCACCAGACACACAGCATGCACACTCGCACAACCCAGACCTGGCACTCGCACACAACACGAGTACTCAAACACACACAGCCACACACACACAGACACTCACACAGCTAGACAGACAGACACACACAACAGGACCGATATAGACAGAGACAACACACTCACACTCCAACAGATATCAGACAAGACAGACACACACTGCACACAAACACACACACAGACGACTCACAACAGAAAGAGACAGACACACACTCACACAGACTCGCACAAGCGAAGGAAGATAAGACAGACACACAAACTCAAACACACACACAGACACTCACACAGATAGAGACAAGACACACACTCACACAGACACTCAACACAGATAGAGACACACACACACAACACACACAGACACTCACACAGGATACACACACACCCACACACTCACGACAAACACATATTAACACACACATACACTCACACAGATATAGACAGACACACACTCACACAGACACGCAAACAGATAGAGACACCACAAACACACACACAGACACTCACACAGATAGAGAGACACACACTCTCCACAGACACTCACACAGATGAGACACACACACACAACACACACAGACACTCACACAGTTAGACAGACAGACAACACACTCACACAAACACACACACAGACACTCACACACAGATAGAGACAACACACACTCACACACACACTCACACAGATAGACAGACAGACACAGTCACACAAACACACACACAGAGACAAACTCACCCACACAAACACAGACCACTCCACTCCCCCTCTGAGTAATTAAAATGTCCCATTGATTTTTCCCCGTGTCTTCTGATGTGAAAGTGTGAATTATGCCCTCATTAGCTTTGAAAATAAAGAAATCTGTTCATCTCCTCAACAGATCAATCCCCAGTCAGCATCAATGGTTGAGAACTTCAAGTTGTTTGGTGCTAATATTATCAATGACCAGTCATGGACCAACCACAGTGTGGCTGGGGAGGCTGGGTCTCTTTCCCTGGAGCGCAGGAGGATGAGGGGTGATCTAATAGAGGTGTATAAAATCTTGAGAGGAATAGATCAGGTAGACGCACAGAGTCTCTTGCCCAGAGTAGGGGAATCGAGGACCAGAGGACATTGGTTCAAGGTGAAGGGAAAAAGATTTAATTGGGGGTACACAAAAAGTTTTAAAGAAGGAACTGCAGATTCTGGAGAAACTCAGCGGGTGCAGCAGCATCTAAGGAGCGAAGGAGATAGGCGACGTTTCGGGTCGAGACCCTTCTTCAGACTGGTCAGGGATCAGGGAAACGAGAGATATAGACGGTGATGTGGAGAGATAAGGAACAATGAATGAAAGATATGCAAAAAAGTATCGATGAAAAAGGGAACAAGCCATTGTAAGCTGTTTGTGGTGTGAAAATGAGAAGCTGGTGCGACTGGGGTGGGGGAGGGAGTAGAGATAGAGGGAATGCCAGGGCCCGAGGGCTGAGGGAGAGGTGGGAAGGGGAGGAGACAGCAAGGTTAACAGAATTGAGAAAATTCAATGTACAAGCCCAAAGTGCAGACTCCCCAAGCGGAATATGAGGTGCTGTTCCTCCAGCTTGCGGTGTTGCTCACTCTGGCCGTGGAGGAGGCCCAGGACCGAGAGGTCGGATGTGGAATGGGAGGGGGAGTTGAAGTGCTGAGCCACCGGGAGGTCTGGTTAGTTATTGCGGACCGAGCGGAGGTGTTCGGCGAAGCGATCGCCAAGCCTCCGCTTGGTCTCACCGATATAGATCATCTGGCATCTGGAGCAGCGGATGCAGTAGATGAGGTTGGAGGAGGTGCAGGTGAACCTCTGTCGGACCTGGAAGGAGGCATTTAATTGGAATCTGAGGGGTAACTTTTTCACACAAAGGGCGGTGGGTGTATAGAACGAGCTGCTGGAGGAGGCAGTTGAGGTTGGGACAATCGCAAAGTTTAAGAAACAGTTAGACAGGTACATGGATAGGACAGGTTTGGAGGGATATGGACCAATGCAAGTTGGGCAAGTTGTGCTGAAGGGTCTGTTTCTACAGTGAATCACTCGATTACGTTTGGGCAGTCACGGTGGCGCAGCGGTAGAGTTGCTGCCTTGTAGGGAGGTTGCACGGCCCGTGACCCGCGCGGTTGCCACGCTACGCCAATTGGAGCACACGCGATGAACTGCAGGTAAGCACTGACCATTGTTTCCAGCGCAGCGGGCCCGTTATAACCCGCCAAAATGGTCAATGTTTGCGCCGTAAATAATTATGGAAATCGGGATTAGCGTGAGACATTTATCCGACTTCCGAATTCCAAAAGTGAGGAGAAATGACGGTAGATGGAAGCGAGAGCTGAAGGGACAACAGCCAGAGTGCTTGGTGAACATTGGCCGTTTGCTCACTGCATTTCATCAACAGTAAGGCATTATTTGTGTTTTTCCTTTGGCATCTAAAAAGTTTCAGAATACATGCAAAAAAAAAAACGCCTCTTTTGTACAGGTTTGTAGGTGAATTGGCTTGGTAAATGTAAAAATTGACCCTAGTGGTGTAGGATGGCGTTAATGTGCAGGGATCGCTGGTCGATGCGCCGCGGCGCACACACAACAACACACACAGATACAGACACACAGACATAACCACACACTACGACACACGCACACACACACACACACACACACCACAGCCACACACACAGACACACAGACCTACACACACCACACAGGGCACCACAGACACACACAAAGACACACACATCACACACACAGACACCCATTTGCCCACACACGCACAGACACACAGCACACAGACACACACAGACGGTCACACACACACAGACCACACACACACAGACAACACACACACAGACACACACACAGACAGACACACACACAGGACACGCAGACACACACAGACACACACACACACACACCACACACACAGACACACAGACACACAACAGCAGACACACACACACGACACCACACAAGACATACACACACAGACACACACACAGACACACACACACAGACACACACAGACAGACACAACACGGACAGACACAACACACAGACATACACACAGACTCACACACACAGACACACACACAGACAAACACACAACGCAAGACACACACACAGACACCACACAGACACACACACAACACACACACAACCACAGACACACACACAGCACACACACAGACACACACACAGACACACACAGACACACAGACACACACACAGACACACACACAGACCCACCCACACACACACACACCAGACACACACTACAGACACACACACAATACGACAACACAAACAACACCACACGACACACACACACACAAGACACACACACAGTACAACACACAGACACACACACACACCACCACAGTCACACACACAGACCCCACACACACACAGACACCACACACAGATACAGACACACACACACACACACAGACACACACCAGACAGACACACACACAGACACACACACACACACACAGACACACACAAGACACACACACAGGACACAAACACAGACACACATTGTCCTCACTTAGTTTTAGACACAGTAAAAGACAAGAGATACAAAAACAACTAAAGGGGTGGCCGGTGGTGGTGCAGCGGTAGAGTTGCTGCCTCACAGCGCCCGAGGCCCGGGTTTCGATCCCTGACTACGGGTGCTGTCTGTATGGAGTTTGTACGTTCTCCCTGCGATCGTGTGGGTTTGTAGCTTAATTGGCTTTGGTAAAGATTGTAAATTGCCCCACGTATGTGTAGGATAGTGCTAGTGTGCGGGGGGGGGGTCGCTGGTCGGCACGGACTCAGTGGGCCGAAGGGCCTGTATCTGCACTGTGTATCTAAACTAAACTAACGGAACGTGGCCACTGCCTAAGGCAGATTCCTCTCCCCAAGTAGGGATTTCTCTTTCATCAAGGACAGCAGCAAACAATGGACAATATACAATAGGTGCAGGAGTAGGCCATTCGGCCCTTTGAGCCAGCACCGCCATTCAATGTGATCATGGCTGATCATCCCCAATCAGTACCCGTTCCTGCCTTCCTCCCCTATCGCTATCTTTAAGAGCCCTATCTAGCTCTCTCTTGAACCACATCCAGAGTACCTGCCTCCACCACCCTACCCTCTGAGGCAGAGAATTCCACAGACTCACCACTCTCTGTGACAAAAGTGTTTCCCTCCACCTCGTCTCCGTTCTAAATGGCTTACTACTCATTCTCAAACTGTGGCCCCTGGTTCTGGACTCCCCCAACATCGGGAACATGTTTCCTGCCTCTAGCGTGTCCAAGTCCTTAACAATCTTATATGTTTCAATGAGATCCCCTCTCATCCTTGTAAACTCCGAGTGTACAAGCCAGCCGCTCCATTCTCTCAGCATATGCCATCCCGGGAATTAAGCAATGTTTCCTTACCTTCAGCGATGATCCTGAGTGTGTTGGGAAGAGGCAGCAACAGAGGAAACACAAAAGGAAAAAGTGTTGTTAGCGTGTGATTTGTGGCCCGCTTGATCAAGCTCATTTCTCAAACAATCTTCTGAAGGTGCTGTTCCTTCTGCTTCGAAATCCGCTATTCTCACAAAATCACCATTCACAGAAAAAGACTCGTATGTTTTTACAGCACATTTTGCATCAATTTCAGGGCATCCAAACCCATGCAGATGTGTTTGCTCAGCAGTCGATCGTGTGGGTGTGTGTGTGTGTGTGTGTGTGTGTGTGTGTGTGTGGAGTTTGCATTCGTTCTCCCTGTGACCGTGTGGGGTTTCCTCCGTGACTCAGGTTTCCTCCCACATCCAAAAGACATGCGGGTGTGCAGTTTAAAAATTGCCCCTAGAGTGTTGGGAGTGGGCGAGACAGCGGGATAACGTAGAACTAGTGTGAACGGGTGATTAAGTCACTGTCACGATGGGCAGCGGTAGACTTGCCGCCTTACTGCGAATGCAGCGCCGGAGACCCGGGTTCGATCCCGACTACGGGCGCTGTCTGTACGGAGTTTGCACGTTCTCCCCGTGACCTGCGTGGGTTTTCTCCGAGATCTTCGGTTTCCCCCCACGCACCAAAGACGTGCAGGTTTGTAGGTTAATTGGCTTGGTGTGTGTGTGTGTGTAAATTGTCCCTAGTGTGTGAAGGATAGTGTTAGTGTGCAGTGATCGCTGGTCTATGCAGACCCGGTGGGCAGGAGGACCCGTCTCCGCGCTGTATCTCGAAAGATAGCGGCGTCAGGGGAGAAGGCAGGAACGGGGTACTGATTGGGGATGATCGGCCATGATCACAGTGAATGGCGGTGCTGGCTCGAAGGGCCGAATGGCCTCCTCCCGCACCTATTGTCTATTGTCTATTGTCTAACTAAACAAAAGTAAACACAACAGATATGTAAACATGTGTGAGAAAGAACTGCAGATGCTGGATAAAATCGAGGTGGACACAAAATTCTGGATTAACTCAACGGGTGAGGCAGCATCTATGGAGTGAAGGAATGCGTCTCGACCCGAAACGTCACCCATTTCCTTCTCTCATTAGATTATGAAAACACAGTACTCTGTAAATAGAGGGAGATTGGCCAAACAAGGGCAGCAAAAACAGGACTAGATTTGATGGGGCATCTTGGCCAACATGGACCTGTGTGATAAACGGCCTGTTTCGTGCTTTTTTGACTCTCTGACTGGAGGTCGAGAAGACACAGATGGCACATTGAAGGAAAATTAATTTCAGCAGCTGATATGCAAAGTTTCACATCAGAAAGGCCCCTGCATTTGGCAGCAAGAGATGGAAGAGATGATCGAAAACTATCAAAGAGTTGCTCAGGATTGGCCGCAGGAACTCACCACTAATGAGGACGACATCAATAGCGAATAATGCATTGGGAATGAGCAGCGAGCGCTCCTGGTCAACAGCTGCCTTTCATCTCCTCCAATGCCATTATAGAAATTACTCTTCTCTTAATTTTGTAAGTTGTAAACAAACCATTTATAATTCCCTCTCAGGGTTAGGCATGGTGGCGCAGCAGCAGAGTTGCGGCCTCAAAGGGCCTGTCCCACTTGGGCCGCCATTTACGCGACAGGCCAGTGCTGCGGAGTGACGTGCGATACTCGCAGCGCGCGTCTCATGCGTCCGCACAGCGGTTCTCGAGCGCGTGACGTCATTTGAAGACGGACACAAATGCTGGAGTAACTCAGCGAACGGCAGCAATCTCTGGAGAGAAGGAAATGGATGTATGAGTTGCGGCGTCTTCAGTCTGCAAGAAGGTCTCGACCTAACGTCACCCTTTGCTTCTCTCCGGTGAGCCTGCCGGTCCCGCTGAGTTACTCCAGCATTTTTGTGTCCATCTCCCAATCGTCTTGGCCCCGCTCTTTTTTTTTTTTTTTAACAAATGCTTTTATTTAAATCAACAAGTACAAACATTAAAACAATCAGAAAATGCCTATATTTGGCATTTACAAACAAAGTAAGTTTCAAATTAAAATATTTATCATTTTTCTCTATAATACATTCGACCTCCTGCGGTGACCAGCGTTCACGGAAAGCCTCCACAGTCCCCCCGTGGACACCGCGTGTTCCCTCTCTAAGGGACACGCGGGCACGGACGTAACCCCGGAAGAGGGGCAGGCAGCCGACCTGCTGTGCGGCCGTCGACTGCCCGCTGCCTGGACCCGCGAATGCCCATCTTGGCCAGGCCCAGGAGCAAACCGACAGGGAGACCCCCTCCTCCCTCCCGACCCTCCCCCTCTGCACCGGGTGCCCAAAAATAAATAGTGTTTGGACTAAACTGCCAAAACTTGAGGAGCAGCCCTTCAGATACTCGAACAAGGGCTGCAACCTCTCACACTCCAAGTAGATAACATGGAACACGGTCTCCCTCCACGCCGCAAAGTGACAGGCGGCGGACGATTCCGTGAACCGGCTCAAGTACCTGTTACAGGCCACGGCTTTGTGCAACACTCTCCACCCCAGGGTCCCCGATGTAAAGGGGGGTAGACTCCCTTTATAGAGGAGACCTCCACTGAGGACCTCTCCCTCCCCTCGTCAGGTGGTAACACGGACCGCCAGGGCGTGTCTGGACGGAAGACGAGGGCGAGGAAAGTGGAGAGTGTGCAAGAGCAACCTGTACAACACGCGCCTCTCCAGCATCACGGAACGGCACGCTGGGCATCTTGGAAAGGCGGCTCATGTTGCGTGGGGGGCCCGGCTCTCGGCCATGGGTCCTATGAACAATTCCGATGGAGCGGGGGTAAGCTCATCCGGAATCGCTCCACGCACACGCCTCTCCTCAACCAACCCCCATCACAGCCACAACACCCCCTCCCCCCTGAGAGCAGCGCCCTGGCTGAAGGTGACCTATTCCTGGCCTTCAGGAGGTCACGGTAAGCCAGGCAACTCCGCCGAGCGCGTCGACTCATACCCGCTACTGGGTGCTTTGAGACCCTCCTGAAGGCAGCGCTCCAGGCGGAAAAAGTACGTGGCACAGCACGTGCCATTTAGGAGGGTAGTCTGAGTAGACGTAACTCTCTGCAGTCCTTAGTTCGGAGAGCCGCCACCTGGGTACGAACACAGACCCAGCGCCTGACCACCCTCCTCCAATGGGAGACTCAGAACCCCCGCAGAGACCCAGTGGTTCTCTCACCCCAGAAGAAGTTGACCAATCTCCTCTGTATCCTCCTGATTATAATAAAGAGGACGGGACCATAGTGGCCAGCCGGTACCACAGCATAGAGGCCACCAGCTGGTTATAACTACAGGCCCTGCCCGGTAAGAGAGCACACCAAGGAGCCCTGACCAACGTCCCGCCGGGCGACCACACTTTCGCCTCCAGCTCCTGCCAGTTCGCCGGCCACGCCCCCATCAGTGGGACTCAGGTAGACCCCCAGCTGAGGAGGTGCGTGGTGCTCCACGCAAATCCTGCCATCTCCTCCGGCAGGAGTCCACCACCCACTGACCCACAAGAGGACCAAACATTTTTCCCCAGTTGATCTTGGCGAGGATGGATTCAGCTGGAGAAAAACCTGCTGGCACTCCACGCATCCTCCGCAGGTCAACAGGGTCGGTGAACATCAAAATGACATCATCGGCGTAGGCCGAGAGAACCACCTCCATCTCCGGCCCCGGCACAACCAGGCCTGTCAACCGCCTCGGAGAAGGCACAGGAACGGCTCCACACAGATGGAATACAGCTGACCGGACATGGGACATCCCTGACGAACCCCCCTCCCAAAGGGAATGGGGGCCAATAAAGAGCCATTGACCTTAACAAGGCACTCTGCAGCAGTGTATAAAAGTCGGACCCAGGACACAAAATGCGGTCCAAATCCGATTAGCCTGCAGAGTCCGAGAAAGTAATTCGTGCTTCCACCCTGTCGAACGCCTTCTCCTGGTCGAGGGAGAGATAGGCGACTGACTGTCCAGCCCCCCCATGGGACAGATGGATCAGGTCCCGGAGCAGATGGATATTGTCCTGGATGGACCGGCCCGGGACTGTGTAGACAGTCAGGGTGGATCACCTGAGACAGCACGGGACCCAGGCGATTCGCCAATGCCCGTGCAAAAACTTTATAGTTCCGTGCTGAGGAGAGAGACTGGGCGCCAGTTCTTCAAAAGGCGGAGATCGCCCTTCTTAGGCAACAGGACACTAGTGCCCTGCGCCATGAGGAGGGCATCTCCCCGGTCGCCAGGCTCTCCCCCAGGACCATTCATATAGTCACCCCCAGGACATCCCAGAAGGCTCTAAGGTACTCCACAGTCAGTCCATCCAGCCCTGGGCCCCCCCCACGACTTGCCCCCCATGAGCTGGTGCAAGGCACCCGTCAACTCCTCAGAGTTAGGGATCATCCAGGTGTTCAGCCACAATCATTGCACACAGCGGTATGCCCTTCCACAGGACCTCTTGCGCCCTCCGCACTCGATTGCCTGCCCGAGAACAGAGTCCTGTAGAAAGACCGAACCGAGGCCAATGCTCTCTGGATCCGTGACAGAGGAGCCATCCATCCGCAAGCAACTCTACAATGCTGCCTGCGGGCTCCTCGCCCCTTCTCCAGAGAAAAGAAAAGGGGGAGGCTCGTCTCCAGATCGTTGCAACATCTGGACTCGGTCGACCTCACATTACGCGCCCCGGGACCTCCTAAGCTGCAAGTCCCTCAGTGCTCCCTTTCTTTCCTGGTACTCCTCCCACTCACCACGAAGCCCCCACCAGTCTGATCCAGACGAGCCCTCTGAGTCAAGCAACCCACCTACACCCTCTCAGCCGTCGATCTCGGAGTCCCGCCCCTTGGTCGACCCCGCTCGCATATCCTGACAAAACAGACGGACGTAGGCCTTCCCACGTCCCACCACTGCCTATAGGGAAAGGAAACGCCCCTGCCTCTCTCTTCCTCTCCCACCTCGCCCAGAAACTGCTTGAAGGAATCCTGGAATCGGCGATCCTCAGCAGCTGGCTATTAAAATGCCAGTACGCGGACCCAGCCCGTGTGCGCGTCGGGATAAAAAATCCACTCGCACCAGGCAATGGTCCGAGCATGGCGCCGGCCGCATGGAGGCCGCCGAAACACAGGAGACATAGGCCTTGGACACGTATAAACGGTCAATACGGGACCCACCCCCTCAAACCTGTACGAGAAGGCGTTAGAGTCAGGATGAAATTCCGCCAAGCATCCTACCAGCTCAAAAGAATCCACCATCTCCCTTAAAGACTTTACTCCAGCGGGTCCACGCTGAACGCCAGAGCGATCTCTCACCTCGAGGGTACAAATTAAAATCTCCCCCAAGGAAAACACACTCCCCAACGGTCGATAGTGTTTCAACAACGTGGTCACTTCCCTTGTTAAGCGCGTCTGCATTGCGCCGATCTTGGGAAGCGTACACATTAATGAAGTGTAATGGCACGCCATCCAAACGCATCGGCCAGATACAGCAAACGGCCTGTACAAAGTCCTGCACTCTGAGGATCTCCGGTTTGGAAAGGACGGGCCAACAGGAATGCCACTCCACTCGAATTGGAGCTGAGATGGCTCACGTAGACCCCCCCTTCCCACTCCAGGAGCCAGGTGGGATCATCCACTAGCCACAGTGTGTGTTTTTCATGCAGGAAGCTCACCGCGTACCCCCCGTCCCTGAGCCACTGAGAGATGGTGATACCTACGGAGAGACCCCCTGCCCCCATTGATATTAAGGCTGGCTTAGTGAGCTTCATTTTGAGTGACACTGGATCTTTTACCAGCCCCCAGTGAAGGAGTGGAGCCTCCCCTAGCCTTATGCCCTCTCTTTTAGGGCCTTAAAAAGCTCTTGGAACTGGCTCCGCTCATTCCGGTATTAGCCCCGCCTCATTCCCCATTCTTCTGAAGGATGGCATAAATGGACCCATGGTCACGCTCCCTCAGGTCCGACCAGCGGTCGACAGCCAAATCCAAACCTGGTTCCTACGCCCTCTCGTATCCTTTAAGAACTTCGAAGTTCCCAGACTTCGACAAGTCGTGACACAGGGCCGCGGGTGGGCAATCCGTCAACGCACTGGCGACGGACTCCGCGTACCCCTCCTCTCGCACTCCAATGTCCGAGCCCGAGTCCGGAAGGTTGCTACACTCTCAGCCACCTCGCTCACCTCTCCTTGTGAGGTGGGCGTTCCAGCCACATCACACGGTCCCTCCTCTGTCACCTTCCCACCCCCAGGATCAGTGACAGGGGACAGGTACCGGTGCCTCTGACTGACGGCAAGCTATCTGCTAATTGGCCAGTCTCCTGCACTCTCCCACCGCCCTCTGTAACCGGATTGGGGAACAGTGAAGTCGGAGCAAGTCTCCGGGCCTTGCTGTAAGCGGGCCTGCCTAGAGTCCGACCGAAGGACACGATCCGAAACGACCTTGCCTCCTCCTCACCCAGGCTACCCACCCTAGCACCATCACCCCGAGAGTCCCCTTCCCCACCACAGGTGAATCACCTCACTGTGACCTCAGGGGCCGATGTTATTGAAGTCCCCCCTGCTCCCTCGACCAGTGGGACATCACACCCCTCATCTGGGCTTACAGCCTCAACGAGGAGCTCAGACTGGGGACCCTCCCCTCACCCAAGTCCCCCTCTTCAGGCCGCCCCTGGTCATCCTCTAATGCTAGCAGACGCACTCTCTGGGGGAACAACCCCCAAGGGTAATGTATCGCCACTCTCAGGTGTTCCCTGCACTACAGAGGCATCCTCCCCTCAGAGGAAGAGTGTCCTGGGTCCTCACCTCAACAGGAGGGAAGGCCCCCCTTCAGGTTGCTCCTGAACTTCAGGGCCCTTCTCTATTTCGGAGGGACCCATGTCTCCTCCTCTTTGAACCACTGCGTGCGGTGGCACAGTGATCTCATTGCGGAAGCCTCTACCTCCACACTACCGTTACTTGTTCAACCTCTCCAGCCTCTCGTTGGACCCTAGGCCCTTATACTTCCCTGGGCCGGGTTCAGATGGGCGAGCACAATTTTATACGCTGCCAGGGGTCCCGCTTGGAGGTGGTCTTCTTCCTGGGGCCCGCCCTTCTTCTTTTCTTGACTTCCTCCCCCCCTGAAGCTCCCAACCGTCCCTGTCCACCCCACGCACTTCACCCGCATCCACCGCCGCAGGTAGGGGACATGGGGGTGTGGGGGGATGGGGGGTGGAGGTAAGGGTATAGAGCCTTCACGGGCGACAGTGGTAGAACCAGCAGCCCCAGATGGGCCAGCAGTGCTCTCCCGGGCCACCGTGGTGGAAGGGGCAGCCGGGTCCTGGGACAATTCCTGTGAAAATGCCCCACCTTTTTGCAAGCGTGACAACGCACTTGGCCGCGTTCCCAGAACACGCGGACAGGAGAAATCATCCACCTCCACATCAAAACTCCCCTCCGTGTCCGTCCCCTGTGCCATCTGCATATACACACGACGTTTAATCGTATATATATGCTGCATCTCAGGATCATCAAACCTATACAACAATTTGGTGGAGCCCCGACCGCACCTCCCCCAGCTTCCTTACATGTGGGAGCAGGAGCGCATCCGCAACAAAAGTGGGAACGTTGGACAGAATGACCGGCAGCACGGGACCCCCCCCATGGGTCCACCGCCGCAAAATTCCCACCCGCTGTTACGCCCCTTTCCAGAGCCAGAGCCACCGCTGTTGAGTCTTCAGTAGAACAACCACCTTCCCACTGACCACCGCGCCCGAGACTATGGCTTTCTTGCCAACAGTCTCACCCAGCGCATCTAGAAAGGCCGTGAAGGGCAGGTTGCTCTGCATGTACATTTTTACCCCATGTGTGCGCCCCATCAACTCATGGCCCTCAGTCTCGGGGATGCCGACCGTGCGACAGCTGCATAACTCTGAGGGGTCACCATCTTTAGGGCGCGGCACAACACACAGTATCCGTCCTTTTAAATCAAAGCAGTCTTTCTGCTGTTGCTGCACCT
This sequence comes from Okamejei kenojei, assembly GCA_035221665.1. Taxonomy (NCBI): domain Eukaryota; kingdom Metazoa; phylum Chordata; class Chondrichthyes; order Rajiformes; family Rajidae; genus Okamejei; species Okamejei kenojei. The sequence continues at coordinate 4,167,866 of CM069171.1, forward strand.
CCACTCTTTGCAACAGTTAATGAGTCTTGTGAAGGCTTTCTTGGCAAAAGCAACAGAAACAGTCTCCTCCTGATAAGATAGGAATGTCCGTGTTAATTCTCCGTCGCCTCCCGGCTTGAACGAAATCCAAGGCACTGTTGCCGCACTTACCCAGCACACCTGGACCGGGCAAGTCGGTGTAGGAGGGAGCTTTCCGATGTTATTAACTTCAAACACCGCTCCAGACTCAGCTCCCACCAGCTCAAGTGAATCTTGGCCTTCCGCCAGCCACTGCAGCTCCTACGACTTTCCAGATACACACGGACAAACCTTACTAATTAGAGGACTCTTTGAACAAAGAAAGCCTCTGCAGTCTGACAGAGCTCTGAACTGCAAAGTCTGACTGCTTTTGTTCCTCCCCACCTTCCGAAAAATCCTCCCGGCCAGCAGCACAGCTCCGCTCCTGGCCCCGCTCTGGGAGTAGGTGGGAGCAGATCGGATCCGCAACGGCCGTGAGCCCCAGGCCGAGCTCGGCGATCGTTTGCCCGCTTCCGCTGCTGTTGGAGGTGAGACGTTGCGCCGCGCCAGGGTCTTGGGCCTGTCCCACTTTGGCCGTCAGTTACGCGACAGGCCATTGGCGCGCGAAGATTTCATGCAGGACAAAGTCCACACTCCTCCACGCCACTCCATGCGCCCGTCCCACGCTACCCACACACTACCCACACGCTAGGTCGCGTAAATGGCGCGCAACTGACAGCCAAGTGAGACAAGTCCTTTACAGCGCTTGCAGCACCGGAGACCCGTGTTCGATCCCGACTACGGGCGCTGTCTGTACGGAGTTTGTACATTCGTCTCCCCGTGACCTGCGTGGGCTTTTCTCCGAGATCTTCGGTTTCCTCCCACGCTCCAGAGACGTGCAGCTTTGTGGGTTAATTGGCTTGATAAATGTAAAAGTTGTCCCTAAATGGGTGTTGGATAATACAGGACAGGCCCGGTGGGCCGAAGGGCCTGTTTCCGTGCTGTATCTCTAAAACTAAACCTCAAAAGCCCAGCTCCAATCCAGCTCTCTCTGTGTGACAGTTAGTCCCAAGATCAAAGGCCTCGGCAAACACACACACAGAAGGATAAAATCAAAGCACACATTTAACCACCCCTCCCCCCAGCTAGAGAGTGGGCAGGGGGAGGCGCAAATCACACAGATGGAGTTGGAACTCTCTCATCCCAGCACCCCCTCTGAGAATTAAAATGCCCCATTGATTTTTCCCTGTGGTTTCTGATGTGAAAGTGTGAATTATGCCCTCATTAGCTTTGAAAATAAAGAAATCTGTTCATCTCCTCAACAGATCAATCCCCAGTTCAGCTCAATGGTTTGAGAACTTCAAGTTGTTTGGTGCTAATATCATCAATGACTAGTCATGGACCAAACCACAGTGTGGCTGGGGAGGCTGGGTCTCTATTCCCTGGAGCGCAGGAGGATGAGGGGTGATTTATAGAGGTGTATAAAATCTGAGAGGATAGATCAGGTAGACGCACAGAGTCTCTTGCCAGAGTAGGGGGAATCCAGGACCAGAGGACATAGGTTCAAGGTGAAGGGAAAAAGATTTAATAGGAATCTGAGGGGTAGCTTTTTCACACAAAGGGCGGTGGGTGTATGGAACGAGCTGCCGGAGGAGGCAGTTGAGGTTGGGACAATCGCAAAGTTTAAGAAACAGTTAGACAGGTACATGGATAGGACAGGTTTGGAGGGATATGGACCAATGCAAGTTGGGCAAGTTGTGCTGAAGGGTCTGTTTCTACGGTGAGTCATTCTATGACTTTGGGGCGGTCACGGTGGCGCAGCGGTAGAGTTGCTGCCTTACAGCGAATGCAGCGCCGGGGACCCGGGTTCGATCCCGACTACGGGTGATGTCTGTACGGAGTTTGTACTTTCTCTCGTGAGAGTTTTTCTCTGAGATCTTCAGTTTCCTCTCTCATCAAGATGTACAGGTGTGTAGGTTATTTGGCTTGTAAATGTAAAATTGGCCCCAGTGGTGTAGGATAGTGTTAACGTGCAGGGATCGCTGGTCAGCGCGGACCCGGTGGGCCGAAGGGCAGACCAGACTCACTGACTTTGATGTGTAAGAAGGAACTGCAGATGCTGGTTTAAACAGTAGACACAAAAATAACTCAGCGGGACAGGCAGCATCTCTGGAGAGAAGGAATGGGTGACATTTTGGGTCGAGTCTCAAGAAGGGTCTCGACGTGAAACGTCACCCATTCATTATCTCTCAGATGCTGCCAGGCCTATCCCCACCTTTGTGTCTATCCCCACCTTTGATCGCTGGTCGGCATGGACTCGATGGGTGAAGGGCCTGTTTTCCATCCACGCTGCATCTCTAAATAAGATGCTGCCTGACCCGTTGAGTTACTCCAGTTTTTTGTGTCTGCTGAAGTCTCTCAGCGGGTCAGGCAGCATCTCTGGAGAACATGGATAGGTGACTTCAGATCGAGACCCTTCTTCAGACTGAAGTATGGCCCCAACTGGAAACATCGCCTGTCCATGCTCTCCAGAGATGCTGCCTGACTCCACAAATTACTCCAGCACTTTGTGTCTATCTTTGGTATAAACCGGCATCTGCAGTTCCTTGTTTCTTAACTGCGGAGGGATATGAACATAAAGAGGAATTACTTACCAGTCTGGTCAATGGCTGCTTGGATCTGTTTGCTTGGCTCTGGAAAGAGAAAGGTACTATGAGGTGGCGCAGCGGTAGAGTTGCTGCCTCACAGCGCCAGAGACCCGGGTTCAATCCCCACTACCGATGCTGCCTGTACGTAGGCGTTTTCACGTTCTCCCCGTGGGTTTTTTTTTTTTTTTTTTCTCAGAGATCTTCAGTTTCCTCCCACACTCCAAAGAGTACAGGATTGTAGGTTAATTGGCTTGGTATAAATGTAAATTGTCCCTAGTGTGTGTAGGATAGTGTTAGTGTGCGGGATCGCTGATCGGCGCGGACTCAGTAGGCTGAAGGCTGTATCTCTAAACAAAACTAAACTAATTACTGCCTCCGGTCAAACCTCCAGCAACTCCCACCTATTGAATGTGAAGGTAGCCAAAAGTGCTGGAGAAATCAGCGGGTGCAGCAGCATCTATGGAGCGAAGGAAATAGGCAACGTTTCCAGCCGAAACCCTTCTTCTTATGCGAAAAGAAGTTCCCCTCCTCCCTCCGAAGAATAAAAATTATTTTAAGCCTACCGATAGAATGATGATCCCAGCAGGCGAGGACTCACCGGACTGTCTCCTTCCCCGTCGGAACGACATAGGGCTCTCCGTGGTCAGCAAGGGGAAGACTTTCTTTGCTCTTTCCGGGGTGAAAATGAACGCTGGGGGTTCTAGATCAAAGAAAAACTCAATTTAGTTCATCAAGAGTCGAGAGTGTTTTATTGTCAGGGGTACACACAAGGCTGGAGAAACTCAGCGGGTGCAGCAGCATCTAAGGAGCGAAGGAGATAGGCGACGTTTCGGGTTGAGACCCTTCTTCAGACTGGTCAGGGATCAGGGAAACGAGAGATATAGACGGTGATGTTGAGAGATAAAGAACAATGAATGAAAAAGTATCGATGATAAAGGAAACAGGCCATTGTAAGCTGTTGGTAGTGTGAAAATGAGAAGCTGGTGCGAATTGGGTGGGGGAGAGATAGAGAGAGAGGGAATGCCAGGGCCCGAGGGCTGAGGGAGAGGTGGGAAGGGGAGGAGACAGCAAGGGTTAACAGAATTGAGAAAATTCAATGTGTTTAACTGTCATATGTCCCACACAGAACAAGGAAATTCTACTTGCAACAGCACACAGAATATGTAAATATTGTACACTGTGAACAATATAATAAATAAGAAAAAAGTTTAGTGTGTGTGTATATATACATAAACTCAGACATATACACATACACACATAATACCTTGTTTTACCGAGAAAAGACTAGGCTTGTATTCACTGGAGTTTAGAAGGATGAGGGGGGATCTTATAGAAACATATAACATTATAAAAGGACTGGACAAGCTAGATGCAGGAAAAATGTTCCCAATGTCGGGCGAGTTCAGAACCAGGGGCCACCAGTCTTAGAATAAAGGGGAGGTCATATTAAGATGAGGTGAGAAAAACCTTTTCACCCAGAGAGTTGTGAATGTAATGGAATTCCTGCCTCTGCACAGAGGGCAGTGGAGGCCAAGTCACTGGATGGATTTAAGAGAGAGTTAGATAGAGCTCTAGGGCTAGTGGAGTCAAGGGATATGGGGAGAAGGCAGGCACGGGTTATTGATAGGGGACGATCAGCCATGATCACAAATGAATGGCGTGCTGGCTCGAAGGGCCGAATGGCCTCCTCCTGCACCTATTTTCTATGTTTCTATGTTTGAGATGGTCGAGATTTGTCTCTCTGGTTTAGTTTAGTTTAGGCATACAGGCGTGGAAACAGGCCCTTTCGACCACCGAGTCCGTGCCGACCAGCGATCCCTGCCCCACACTAACCACTATTCCTACACACACTAGGGACAATTTTACAATGACACCAAGGCCAATGAACCTACATACTTGTACGTCTTTGGAGTGTGGGAGGAAACCGAAGATCTCGGCGAAAACCCACGCAGGTCACGGGGAGAAAGTACAAACTCCGTACAGACAGCACCCAGAGTCAGGATCGAACCCGGGGTCTCCGGCGCTGTTGAGGCAGCAACTCTACGCTGCGCCACAGTGTTTGGTTTGGTTTAAAGCTGGAGAGTCCAACCCATCTACAGCCCCCACATTAGGTCGAATGGACTTAATCAGCCTCTACTGTTGTATAATGTTGGTGCAAAAGGACACAGAGGGAGGTCTGCACCAACTAACCTCCAAACCTGCACGTCTTTTGGAGAGTGGGAGGAAACCGGAGCACCTGGAGAAAAACCCACACGGTCACAGGGGAATGTGCAAAAACTCAGCACAGAACAGTACCCGAGGTCAGGATCGAACCAGGTCCCTGGCGCTGAGAGGAAGCAACTCCACCGCTGTGTTATCGTGTTGCCCTTAACGTCACCAGACAGCAGGCCCCACCAGACTGTCTGAAACCCACCAGACTTGTCTAGACTTACCGGATGTCTGCGTCCTCGCGAGAGCATCCTTGGGAGTCGTCTTAGACGGGGCGAGGAGGAAGACTTTCCTCGTAGGGCTCTGGGCTGAAGCGGGTTTCTCCGGCGGTCTGAAAGTGAACAGTGAAAAGTGGTGACCAGTTAGCGGCAAGCTTCACGCTAGCGTCCCGGTTTACGGCGAGTGTGCGATCGGCAAGTGTGGGCGGCACGGTGGGGCCGCCCGGCCCGCAACGGTAGACACCCAGGTTCGATCCTGACTATGGAAGCTGTCTGCACGGATTTGTACGCTCTCCCGTGACCTCTGTGGGTTTTCTTCGGGAGCTCCGGTTTCCTCCCACACTCCAAGACGCGGGGGGCAGGTTTGTCGGTTTATTTGGCGTCGGTAAGTTGTAACATGATCCTCTTGTGGAGGCGAGTGCTAGCGTACGGGGTGATAGCTGGTCGGTGTGGACGTTGCCTCTTCCGCGCTGTGTATTAAAGTCTAGAGTGGGTCATATACACAGTCAGAAGGATTGAATTAGAGTGGGATCTTATGAAAACTTACAAAACTTTACAAAATTCTTAAGGGGTTGGACAGGCTAGATGAGTGAGATTGTTACCGATGTTGGGGAAGTCCAGAACAAGGGGTCAAACAGTTTATGGGATATAAGGGGGAAGTCTTTTAGGACCGAGGATGAGAAAAATCATTTTTCACTCAGAGAGTGGTGAGTCTGTGGAATTCTCTGCCCAGAAGGTAGTTGAGGCCAGTTGATTGGCTATATTTAAGAGGTGAGTTAGAGATGACCCTTGTGGCTAAAAGGGTTCAGGGGGTATGGAGAGAAGGCAGGTACAGGATATTGAAATTGGTGATCAGCCATGATCATATTGAATGGCGGTGCAGGTTGAAGGGCCGAATGGCCTTATTCCTGCACCTTTTTTCCTAGGTTTCTATGAAGACAGGCCAAACATGGCAACAGGAACATCTTAAGATTCATGGACCGACAAGCAGCAGCCCAGACCAGGGAGAAGGTGTACTTAAAATGAGGAGTAGTTTTCCTTAGCACTTGCTTAGCTGTGAGGTAGAAAAAAAACCAAGTTAACACCAAGAAATGGCGAAACAAAGATCTGTAAGTCTTGGTAACAAAAAAAGCTTTCACTGTACCACAGTACACGTGAGAATAAACTAAAATATTGTGTTGGAGGAACTACAGATGCTGGGTTTACACTGAAGATAAACACCAACTCAGCCAGGATTGAATGGCGGGGTAGATGTGAGGCTGAATGGCTAGTTCTTACTTCTATGCTTATGACCTTAAGATAGGCACAGAATGCTGGAGTAACTCAGCGGGACAGGCCACATCCTCTGGAGAGAAGGACATGGTGCGTTTTGCTTTCCCTCTCCCGACTCTGAAGATAGCCTCGACCCGAAAACGTCACCCATTCCTTCTCTCCGCTCCTGAGCTCCGTCACCCGGCGAGGGCCTGTAACATCGGGCTGCGGTCACAGCCACAGCGGAGGCCTCAAATAGGCCCCGACCACGGGCGAACAGGAGGAAGTGGACTGGACTTTGCTGCCTTCCCACACAGTGGGAACCATTGTAGGGGGATGTTTTTGTGTGTTTAATGTCAGATTCCTTAATGTTGAGTTTTATTTTTTTGGTGTGCTGCAATGTCAACTCAAATGTCACCGCACCAATTGGTGTACGTGACAATAAATGTCCTTTGTCCTTTGTATTTAGGTGTGGTAATAATTCACTGAACTGTATAACAAAATGTGCTGTGTTGTTTGCACCGATAGATGCTTTTCACGAGCCTGCACCGCCATCATGTGATCATGGCCTGTCGTCGCTACCAATAACCCGTGCCTGCCTTCTCCCCACATCCCTTGACTCACTAGCCCCGAGAGCTCTATCTAACTCTTCTTTAAATCCATCCAGTGATTTGGCCTCCACTGGCCCTTGTGGCAGGGATTTCCACAAATTCACAACTCTCGGGTGAATTGAAAAAGTTTTTTCTCTACTCAGTCTTAAATGACCTCCCCTTTATTCTAGTGATGTTGTGGGGGGGACCCCTGGTTCTGGACTCGCCCAAACTTTTTTGGAACATTTTTCCCTGTATCTAGCGTGTCCTGTCCTTTTATAATTTTATATGTTTCTATAAGATCCCTCATCTTCTAAACTCCAGTGATTACAAAGCCTAGTCTTTTCAATCTTTCTCATATGAACAGTCCGCCCATCCAGGGTATCAATCTTGTGAACCTACGCAGCACTGCCTCAATCTCAAGGATGGTCCTTCCTCAAATTAGGAGGGGACAACTGTCGTTGTAATTCTCCCCGTGGGATCTTCTCGAGAAATCTTCGGTTTCTCCCACACTACCAGGAGCGCAGGTATGTAGGTTTATGTGGCTTGAGTAAATGCAGAAAATTGTCCAAGTGGTGCGGTAGTGTTAATGTGCGGGGATCGGCGGGTCGGCACGGTACCCGGTGGGCGAAGGGCCTGTTCCGCACTGTGTCTCTGAACTCTAAACTTGACTGAAAAATTTCACCGCACTTTGGTACATGTGATAATAAAGAACCACAGAACTGTTGAATCACTAAAGCCCTCGCCTGCCCAACCTCTCCCTGTAGCTCAAGCCCTTGAGTTCAGTCAACAACCTAGTAAATCTTCCGTTTAGTGAAGTCTTTGGTGCAGTAGGATGACCAGAACTGGACAGACAAACACCAAGGCAAGACATGGAACATATACAGCAGTAGAAAGAACCTCCACTGACTCATGAATCAGTCTGTGTGGAAGCTGAACTATCTTAAATAATGTACAGAGTTTTTTACCCAGAAGAGGGGGAAATCAAGAACCAGAGGACATAGGTTTAAGGTGATAAAGAAGGAACTGCAGATGCTGGAGAATCGAGGGTACACAAAATGCTGGAGAAACTCAGCGGGTGCAGCAGCATCTATGGAGCGAAGGAGATAGGCGACGTTTCAGGCCCAAAACCCTTCTTCAGGCAGCCTAGGTTTAAGGTGAGATGGGTAGGATTTAATTGGAACCCGAGGGGCTACGATTTCACACAGAAGGTTGGTGGGTGTATGGAACGAGCTGCTGGGAGGAAGTAGATAGATACAATACGCTGGAGTAACTCAGGAGAGAGCATCTTGGAGTGAAAGGAATGGGCGACGTTTCGGGTCGAAACCGTTCTTCAGTCTTCTTCTTTGCGTATGGCGTACACAGCCTAAAGTTGTAGGCAACTTGTTCATTGATCTTATTTGATTGTGTGCGCCGGGTTGATTGCCCAAATTTTTTTTTTCGTCGAAACAGGCGGATTGCGTGAAGGTTGCAATCTCCCTCCCCTCCTTTAGACTCAGGAGGAGGTAGTTGAGGCAGGTAACAATAACAATATTTAAAAGACACCTGGACAGGTATATGGATAGGAAAGGTTTAGAGATACAGGTGACAGTACCTTTTGAGGGATGGAGATAGGGTGATTCTCTACGATTAGACGCTTGAGGTAATGGATCCACAATCTCTTTTCCTCCTGGTTCTTCGCCTGAAAAACAAGAATGTGGACATCTTCACATTGGGACTCGGCCTGTAGTTGTCTTCAGTAACGAGGCTGGTGAACCGACGGGCCTTGGGAACAGTGCCACAGACAGAGGCAACAGTGCCACAGACAGAGGCCTAGGACAGAGGCCCAGAGGCCTTCACATTATCCAGACAGTAGGCCGATAGTTACCCCCAGTGAAGCCTCGGCAACCACACGTCAGGCCTTGGCAACCATGGCCTGTTGCTCTGCAACCATAGCCCATTCACCCAGAGATTTGTGAATCTGTGGAATTCTCTGCCACAGAAGGCAGTGGAAGCCTATTCATAGAAACATAGAAATTAGGTGCAGGAGCAGGCCTTCGAGCTGCACGCATTCAATATGATCATGGCTGATCATCCAACGCAATATCCGTTACCTGCCTTCTCTCATACCCCCTGATCCCTTTAGCCACAAGGGCCACATCTAACTCCCTCTTAATATAGCCAACAAACTGGCCTCAACTACCTTCTGTGGGCAGAGAATTCCACAGATTCACCACTCTCTGTGTGTAAAACGTTTTTCTACTCAAGTTGAGAAAAACCAATGAGAAAATCCAAGTTGAATGATCCAAGTATTCACTGGATGTTTTCAAGAGCGAGTTAGATTTAGCTCTTAGGGCTAACGGAAATCAAGGGATAGGGAGAAAGTAGGAACGGGGTACTGATTTTGGATGATCAGCCATGGTGATCATATTGACTGGTGGGGCTGCTGGAAGGGCCGAATGGCCGATTATCTGCACCTATTTTCTATGTTTCAAAGTATGGGTTTGTACGTTCTCCCCCGTGACCTGATATAGGGGTACTGATTTTAGGATGACCAGCCATAATCAATTCCACAGATTCACAACTCTCTGGCTGGAAAAGTTTTTCCTCGTCTATAAGACAATAGACAATAGGTGCAGAGAGTAGGCATTCGGCCCCTTGAGCCAGCACCACAATTCAATGTGATCATGGCTGATCATCAAAATCAGTGCCCCGTTCCTGCCTTCTCCCCTATCCCCTGACTCCGCTCTCTCAGTCCTAAATGGCCTACCATTATTCTTAAAACTGTGACCTGGTTCTGAATTCCCCGAAGATCGGAAACATTTTTCTGCATCTAGCCTGTACAAATCCCTTAAGGATGTTATATATTTCTGTAAGATCCACTCTCATCCTTCTAAATTCCAGTGAATATAAGCCAAGTCGACCCATTCTTTCATCATATGTCAGTCCCGCCATCTCAGGAATTAACCAAGTGAACCTACGCTGCACTCCTTCAATAGCAAGAATTGTTTCTTTCAAATTAGAGACCAAAACTGCACACAATAACTTGCACACCCCTCTGACCCCTCTCACCCTGGCCACAAACTCTTTGAATCACTTCCCTCTGGAAGGCGACTCCGGACTGACAAAGCTGCCACAGCCAGACATAAAAACAGTTATCATCCACGAGTGGTTGCTCTACTCAACAACCAAAAATCTGTAGCCTCCCTTTAATCTGGCATTTTGTTGGTTCACATGCTTGATCAATGGTGTTTTATCATTAATGTTTTATTATTATTAATGTTTAGTGTTTTCGGAGTCATTCGTAACTGTCACTGTATGTCATGTTACTTGTGGGCGGAGCACCAAGGCAAATTCCTTGTATGTGAATACTTGGCCAATAAACTTACTTATGCCCCTGTCACACTTAGGAAACCCGAACGGAAACCTTTGGAGACTTTGCACCCCACCCAAGGTTTCCGTGCGGTTCCCGGAGGTTTTTGTCAGTCTCCCTTATGGTCGAAAGTGGTTTCCGCTTCTTCTATGATTCCGGCGATTCATTTCAAAAATTGAAAACCGGCCGCGACTAAAAATAGGTTGAGGTTGCCGTTTTAAAATGGTTGCAGGTAGTGGGAAAGTAAGACTTTTTTTCACCCCAGTTTTATTCCACCAGGGAGGTCTTACCTTCCACTACCTGCAACCTCCGGCAACCACCTTCAACTAGCATCGCAACCGGCTTCGACTAAAAAATTACCGATTTTTAAAACGGAAACCACTTTCGACCATTAGGGAGACTGACAAAAACCTTCGGGAACCACACGGAAAAACCTTGGGTGGGGCGCAAAGTCTCCAGAGGTTTCCGTTCAGGTTTCCTAAGTGGGACAGGGGCATAATTACTTACTTATATGTTTCATGTGTTTCTATAAGATCCTTATGTTGTGATGGGTGCTGCCTCCTGCAGGCCACTGTCTCACACCAAATCACTTGGACCAGAGATGGGGGTGGTGGGCGAAGGGAAGAGGGAAGAGGTTCGGGCTGGATCACCGACCTGGGAGGGTGGGGTTGCTGTCGAGACCACGGTCAGGTCCGTTACACGGAAGCTGGTGAATCCTTCACACTCTCCGATAAAGTCAGGTTGCAGCACTGCAGAGGAGGAGAAACATTACTGCACTGGAGAAAGACACAAAAAGCTGGAGTAGCTCGGTTGGGTCAGGCAGCATCTCTGGGGAGAGAAGGAACAGGTGACGTTTCGGGTCGAGGCCCTTCTTCAGACTGTCTGCCTTCAGTTTAAACCAGCATCTGCGGTTCTTTCCTACACGGAACGCACTAGAAAATCTTCCCCGAACACTATCGGCCCCAAGACCCCGCCAACCCACCCCAGGAAACTGTGGCTGTGTCCTTACAGATTCACAGAGCTACACAGCGTGGAAACGGGCCCTTTGGCCCATCATGCCCCATCTATACTAGTCCCACCTGCCTGTGTTTGGCCCATATCCCTCTAAACCTTTCCTATCCATATACCGTTAGTTCAATTTAGAGATACAGCGTGGAAACAGGCCCTTTGGCCCATCATGCCCCATCTATACTAGTCCCACCTGCCAGTCTTTGGCCCATATCTCTCTAAACCTTTCCTATCCATATACCGTTAGTTTAGTTTAGAGATACAGCATGGAACCCCCCCCCCCCCACGGGCCATTCGGCCTATCGAGTCCGCGCGACCAGCGATCCCCATGCACTAGTATTATTCTCCACACCGCGGGAAAATGTACCATTTTTACCGAGCCAATTAACCTTCAAACCTGTACGTCTTTGGAGTGTGGGAGAAAACTGGGGAACCTGGATAAAACCCACGCAGTCACAGGGAGAATGTATAAACTCCATATAGACAGCACCCGGAGTCAGGATCAGACCCGGGTCACTGTAATGGCAGCAACTTGACCACTGCGCCACCATGCCACCCTTGGCCTGTGGTCCTAGACTCTCCCACAAGTGGAAACATCCTCTCCTAATCCGCTCTATCCAAGCTTTTCACGGTTCGGTGAGTTATGGGTCCCCCCACCCCTCTCTCATCCTCGACGCTCTAAACTCCAGCGAGTACAGGCTCAGCGCCCCACAGCACGGTGTCACTTACAAAGATGTGCAGACTGTAACTGAACTGCTCGGCTCTCTTCTTGGTGATGAGCAGCATCTTGTCGAACAGGAACAAAGTTCTCTCCTTCTTGGCTCTCTGGACCCTGAACGTCCCTTCCAGCACCAGCTCCCCGAACGCAATCAGGTCGGGACCATTCCAGTTAAGCAGCGAGTTCTGAATCTCCTGAAGATGATGGTAAAAGGGCACAAAATGACAATAGACAATAGGTGCAGGAGTAGGCCATTCGGCCCTTCAAGCCAGCACCGCCATTCAATGTGATCATGGCTGATCATTCCCAATCAGTACCCGGTTCCTGCCTGCTCCCCATATCCGCTATCTTTAAGAGCCCTATCTAGCTCCCTCTTGAAAGCAGCCAGAGAACCTGCCTCCACCGCCCTCTGAGACAGAGAATTCCACAGACTCACAACTCTCTGTGAGAAAAAGTGTTTCCTCGTCTCCGTTCTACATGGCTTATTCCTTATTCTTAAACTGTGTGACCCCTGGTTCTGGACTCCCCCAACATCGGGAACATGTTTCCTGCCTCTAGCGTGTCCAAACCCTTAACAATCTTATATGTTTCAATGAGATTCCCTCTCATCCTTCTAAACTCCAGAGTGTACAGGGCCTGTTGCCATGCTGCACCTCGACACTAAGATGTTCCTTGTCACGAAACAAGGAACTGCTGATGCTGGTTGATACTCTGGTTAATACTCAGGAGTAGGTGCAGGAGTAGGCCATTCAGCCCTTCGAGCCAGCACCGCCATTCAATATGTTCATGGCTGGTTAAAAGGACACAAAGTGCTGGAGTAACTCAGCAGGTCAGGCAACGTCTCTGGAGAAAAGCAATGGGTGATTTTAGTTTCGATTAGAGATACAATGCGGAAACAGGCCCTCCAAGTCCCCACCGACCAGCGATCCCTGCACACTTACACTAATCCTACACACACTAGGGACAATTTACAATTTTACCAAGCCTATTGGTATACAAACCTGCACGTCTGTGGGCGAGAAAACCGGAGAAAACCCACGCAGGTCACGGGGAGAACGTACAAACTCCATACAGGCACCACCCGTGGTCAGGATTGAACCTGGCTCTCTGGCGCTGTGAGGCAGCAGCTCTACCACCGTGCCGATGTTTCAGGTCAAGACCCTGCTTCAGATTCTTCATACGGCAGATCAGTTCAGGGAGCTCAGTGGCACATAATGTTCACACACAAGGAGGTTTAAGGTGAGAGGATCAAGATATAATAATAACCCAAGGGGGCAACTGTTTGTTTTGACACAGAGGGTGGTGGGTGTATGGAACAAGCTGCCAGAGGAGGTAGCTGAGGCAGGGACTATCCTCACGTTTAAGAAACATTTGGACTGGTACTTCGAGAGGAAAATGGGGAATCTTGGTCAGGCTTGGCAAGTTGGGCCGAAGGGCCTGTTTCCACATTGTATTTCTAAATTAAACAAGGAACTACAGATGCTGGTTACTGCACAAAAGGACACCAGGGGCCACAGTTTAAGAATAAGGGGTAAGCCATTTAGAACGGAGACGAGGAAACACTTTTTCTCACAGAGAGAGAAGAGTGGGCGAGTCTGTGGAATTCTCTGCCTCAGAGGGCGGGGTGGAGGCAGGTTCTCTGGATGCTTTCTAGAGAGAGCTAGATAGGGCTCTTAAAAATAGTGGAGTCAGGGGATATGGGGAGAAGGCAGGAACGGGGTACTGATCAGCCATGATCACATTGAATGGTGGTGCTGGCTCGAAGGGCTGAATGGCCTACTCCTGCACCTATTGTCTATTGCCTATAGACACAAATGTGCTGAAGTAATTCAGCGGTCAGGCAGCATCTCTGGAGACATGGAGAGGTGACATTTCATTTTCCCCCCCCCCCCCCTCCCCCCCCTCCCCCCCCCCCCCCCCCCCCCCCCCCCCCCCCCCCCCCCCCCCCCCCCCCCCCCCCCCCCCCCCCCCCCCCCCCCCCCCTTTTTCCCCCCCCCCCCCCCCCCCCCCCCCCCCCCCCCCCCCCCCCCCCCCCCCCCCCCCCCCCCCCCCCCCCCCCCCCCCCCCCCCCCCCCCCCCCCCGACTGAGTGAAACTCTCGACCGAAACATCTCCGATCATATTCTCCAGAGATGTTGAGTTACTTCAGCACTGTGTCTGTTTGCCTAGAACATTTGCTTGCCATACCTGAGGAGCCCAGCAGGTGGGAGCACAAGACCAGGATTCAGCGGTTGACACAGAACACTGAACAGTACAGGAACAGGCCCTTCGGCCCACAATATCCATGCTGAACATTATGCCACGTTAAACTGATCTACACTGCCTACACGTAATCCCCCCTGTCCCTGTACACCCATGTGCCTAACTAAAAGCCTCTTAAACACCACTATCATATCTGCCTTCATCACCACTCCTGGTTCTAGGCACCCACCACCCTCTGTGCAAAAAGACTTTACCCCGCACATCTCCTGAAGACTTCTTGACTCTTATACTCAATGCCCCGACCAATATAAATAAACATTCCTTTTTTACTACTCTATCTATTTAGAACGGAGACGAGGAAACACTTTTTCTCACAGAGAGTGGTGAGTCTGTGGAATTCTCTGCCTCAGGGGGCGGTGGAGGCAGGTTCTCCGGATACTTTCAAGAGAGAGCTAGATAGGGCTCTTAAAGATAGCGGAGTCAGGGGATATGGGGAGAAGGCAGGAACGGGGTACTGATTGTGGATGATCAGCCATGATCACAGTGAATGGTGGTGTTGGCTCGAAGGCCGAATGGCCTACTCCTGCACCTATTGTCTGTTGTGGGGGTCCCCAGTGTGGGGGTCACTAGCGTGGGGTTTAGGTCCTGGAGGGCGGTGGATTACCTGCCAGCCGCACGGCAGGCTCCTCTTCATCTTTCATGCTTTGATGAATTTCCCAGGGCCACCGGCTGTCATGGTGTTGATGTCCTCTTCACCATATCGTAGCCCCCCGCGGCTCTTGTCAAAGTGGTTTCGCCAATCCTGCCGGGAACACGCAGGCGTTTACCTCCACTCTCGTAGCAACCCCCCCCCTCATCTCCCTCCCCTCCGCACCCACCCCCCCCGCAAACCGCTCACCATCCCAACCTATACCTACCCTCTCCACACCAACACCCCCCCCTCCTTACCCCCTCATCTCCCCTCCCAAATCCACCCCTCCCCCACCCTGCGCCACCCCGCACCCACCCGCAACCTTCCCTCCCCACCCCATGCCCACCCCTCCCCCACCCAACCAGAGAGCAGTACTGAACTACTATCTACCTCATTGGTGACCCTCGGACTATCCTTGATCGGACTTTGCTGGCTTAACCTTGCACTAAACATTATTCCCTTTTCCTGTATCTGAACACTGTAAATGGCTCGATTGTAATCATGTATGGTCTTTCTGTTGGCTGGTCAGCGCGCAACGAAAGCTTTTCACTGTACATCAATACCGTGACAATAACTAACGGGACTGAATCCTTGTAAAACAAAATGGACTCAAGCGTGTGCACTTAGCAGTCGGGAGCACCCCAGAGAAAGCGAATAGGTGACGTTCGGGTCGAGACCTTCTTCTCGTATAGGACTCTCAGTTGAATGGGCAGCACGGTGGGCGCCAGCGGTAGGTTGCTGCTTACAGCTGAACGGGAGCCCGGACACGTTCGTTCCCGACTACGGTGCTGTCTTTACGGAGTTTGTACGTTCTCCCGTGACCTGCGTGGGTTTTTCTCCGAGACCATTGGTTTACTCCCACATTTCAAAGATGTAACTGTTTGTTGGTTAATTGCTTGGTTCAAGTAATAAATTGTCCTTAGTGGGTGCAGTATGGTGTTAATGTGCGGGGATCGCTGGTCGCGGCACGGACTGGTGGGCCTGTTTCCACGCTGTATATTAACTATAACCACACTTAAGTGTTCACTTTTCCTCTGTGCAGGTGACAATATACTGAACTGAACAGAAAAAGATTGAACAGAGGCGAGGGAACACTTCATCTCCAGAGGAGTGATGAGTCTGTGGAAATGGTGTGTCTGCAAGGGGCGTGGAGGCCGGTTCTCTGGATGCTTTCAAGAGAGAGATAGATAGGGCTCTTAAAAATAACAGAGTCAGGGGATATGGGGAGAAGCAGGAACGGGGTATGATTGGGGATGATCACGCATGATCACATTGAATGGCGGTGTGGCTCGAAGGGCCGAAATGGCTCCTCCTGCACCTATTGTTATTGTCTATTGTTTACCAGCCAACAGGAGGTGATATTTGAGGATTCTATGCACGGGCTTCATAGGTACGTCTCCTGAGGGGCAAGGAGTGCGAGAGTGTGATTGGAGAGCGCGGAAAAATTGGCATAGTCTCGTTCCTCATGCAGTCTCGTAGGATCAGACACTGTGCTGTGGCGAGTGAGAGAGAGAGAGGTTAGAGAGGGTGTGCAGCGTTAAGGCCAAATTACACAGCTTCCAGAAGGTCATAAGTGATAGGAGCAGAATCTGGCCATTCGGCCCAATCAGTCTTTCTCTGCCATTCATCATGGTGGTAACTCTCTCTCCTAACCCCATTCTCCTGCCTCCCCATAACCCCTGACACCCGCACTAATCAAGAATCCATAGACTTGGCCTCCACAGCCGTCTGTGCCAATTAATTCCACAGGTTCGCCACACTCCGACTAACGAAATTCCTCCTCATCGCCGTTCTAACGTTATGTTTTTTTATTCTGAGGCAGTCTGGTCCTAAACACTCCCACTAGTGGAAACTAAAGCTTTTCACTGTACCTCGGTACACGTTAGAACAACACTAAACTAAAGTAAGATCAGGGCCTAGCGAGGACGGGATAGGCCCGTAACCTTGGCAACCGAGCCTCACAACGTCATCAGGCCCGTCTAATGACCCCTGAACTCCCAACCCTGGCCTGCCCAGGGTTAGGTCACACACACGTACCCCACCCAGGGGTGACTTACTTGGGGTAATTCATGCAGTAGAGGGTGTAGATGTCGAACTCTTCACTCTGTGGGGACAGAATACCGCTGTCAGTCAGTCATCGGGGTTTATATAGATGAAAGATAGATAGGCCCGGGGTCACAGAGACTGAGGACATGGTGCAGAGAATAGGAGGGGGGAGGGGAATGAGGGGGAAGGGGTACAAAGGGGGTGGGATGGGAGAGAGGGGATGGGGGAAGTAAAGGGGGTGGGAAGGGAGAGTGGGGATGGAGATTGGGATGAGTAGGGGGAGAGAAGGGAGGAGGAGAGAGAAAGGAAGGGGTAGGAGGGGGGAGGGAGGGGAAGAGAGGGGGTAGTGGGAGTGAGGTGGTAAGGGGGGAAGGGGTAGAAGTGAGGGGTGGGAGTAGGTAGGGATAGTGAGGGGGTTGGTGGGAGAATGGGGATAGTGGGAGAGTGGGGTACGAGGGGGAAATGGGGTAAGGGGGGACGGAGGAGTTGGGTGAGTGGAGGGGGTTGGGGGTGTGTGGGGTTGTGGGGGTGGGTGGGGGGGAAGGGGGTGGGGAGTGGTTAGGGGAATGAGGGAGTGAGAGGGGATCTTACATTAATTATAATACCCAGAATTTAAATTTAATAATTTTAATATACAAATATATTATTATAAATATACTTTTTTTTAAAAAAATAAATAAACAAAATAAATAGACATAAATAAAAAAGAATAACTAAAAAATATAAAGAAATAGAAGAAAAAGTATCAAAACAAAAATAAATAAGAAAAATAAAATTAAGATAAATAATAAAATAATAAAAAAATAAATCTAAAAAATGATACAAAGCCTGAATAAAATAGCAATTCAAGTTAAAAATAAAAATACATTTGGTCTTTCAATATTCCAATCACCCTATTCCACCTACCCCAACCACCCCAAAAAATCCAACCCCCAACCCCCACCCACCCCCCACCACCACCAACACCACCCCCCTCCCCCCCACCCACCCCCCCCCCCCCCCACACCCCCCCCCCCCCCCACGCCCCCCACCCTCCTCCCCTACCCCCCCCCAACACTCCCCACCCCCCCCCCCCCCCACCACACCCCCAAACAATGAAGAACTAAGTAAAGCCAATATAATAAATACTAAATACAATAAAAAATATAAAATATATCAAATATTAAACAATTAAATCGAAAAAAATTTAATTATAAAAAAAAAAATTAAAGGAAATAGAAAAAAAAATAAAAGTAAAAAAAGAAAGAAACAAATAAAACAAAAAAAATATAGAATAAATATAAAAAATAAAAAATAAAATCAAAACATTTAAAAAAAATAAAAAAAACAGATAACTATCAATAAAATAAAAAAATAAAAAAAAAAGAGGGGGAAAGGGGGGGTGGGAAAGGGGGAATGGAGGGGGGGGGGGGAGGGGAGAGAGAGGTTGGGAACCACCAGGGAGGTTCTCACTGGTGGGATTGGATCATCCGATCCGACATTCCACCCCACCGCCGTCTTTGAAGTGAAATCCCAAAGGAATTCAAATCCTGATCCCGACTCATATTTATGTGGCGTTGGTGACAGGGATCTCCGCTAACACACAGGCCACCCACCGAGATGCCTCAGACGTTTTCTGTATTAATTTTTAATTTAGAGATGCAGCATGGAAACAGGCCTCCGGCCCACCCCGACTATCGATCGTCCATCCGTTCACACGAGTTCTATGTTATCCCATTTTCTCATCCAGTCCCTACCCACTGGATGATCGATAGACAGAGGGCCAATTAACCTACAAACCCGCAAGGCTTTGGGATGTGGGAGGAAACCGGAGCACTCGGAGAAAACCCATGCAGGTCACGGGGAGAATGTGCAAACTCTGTACTGACAGCGCCCGTAGTCAGGTTCAAACCTGGGCTTCAGGCGCTGTGAGGCAGCACCTCTACCGCTGCACCACCGTGTGCCGACCTCATATTGCAGAATGTTGGGTCTATCAGAGTTGAACCCAGCAGGTTCACCCTGAGGTACTATGGGCGGGGGGATGAGGAGGGCATTGACATTGTTGCGAAAGATTGGCACAAAATCGCTGGTAACTCAGCGGGACAGCAGCATCTCTGGAGGGGAAGGAATGGGTGACGGTTCAGGCGAGACCCCGTTCAGGCTGAGAGTAGGAGAGGGGGGGAATGAGGATATGAAGGGTAAGGTGTGAAAACAAGCGACCAAGGGGACATAGACAATAGACAATAGGTGCAGGAGTGGCCATTCGGCCTTCGAGACAGCACCGCCATTCAATGTGATCATTGGTGATCATTCCCAATCAGACCGTTCCTGCTTCTACCATATCCTCTGGCTCGATATTTTTAAGATGAAGGGCTGCTTGTCGGAGGGGGGGTGGAGTGGGGGTCGAGGAGATGGTGGGTCAGTTTGCTCACCCGATTCCACAAAGCACTCGCTACTCAGTGGGTCCTTGCTGCGTTCAAGGTTCATCCAGGGAGCTCACTGCAAGGAGAAAGAGCGGCGTTATATTTTAGTTTAGTTGAGTGTAGTTTGGAGAAGACAGCACGGAAAAGCCTTTGGCACCGTTGTCCGCACCGCCAGCGCTCCCGCACACTAACACTACCCTACACACATTGGGACAATTTTTCATTTAACGAGCCAATTACTACAACTGCACGTCTTTTGGAGTGTGGAGGAAAACGAAGAATCTCGGAGAAAAACCCACGCAGTTCAAACGTACAAACTCGCACAGGCAGCACCCGTAGTCGGGATCGACCCGGGTTCCGCGCTGCATTTTCCGCTGGAAGGCGCAACTCTACCGCTGCACCATTCCTTTGTTGTGCATGTCTTCATTCATTTCTTCTCTATCTCTCTCAACTTCGCCGTCTATTCTCAATAGACTATAGATAATAGGTGTATGTGTAGCCATTCGCCCTTCGACCAGCCTCCGCCATTCACTGTGATCATGCTGATATCCCCAAATCAGTACCCGTTTGCTGCTTCTCCCCTTATCCCTGACTCTGCTATTTTTAAGAGCACTATCTAGCTCTCGCTTGAAAGCATCCAGAGAACTTGCCTCCACCGCCCTCTGAGGCAGAGAATTCCACAGACTCTCCACTCTCTGTGAGAAAAAGTGTTTCCTCGTCTCCGTTCTAAATAGATAGAGTAGTAAAAAAGGAATGTTTATTTATATTGGTCGGGGCATTGAGTATAAGAGTCAAGAAGTCTTCAGGAGATGTGCGGGGTAAAGTCTTTTTGCACAGAGGGTGGTGGGTGCCTAGTACGCATTACGTGTCGGCAGCGTAGATCAGTTTAACTTGGCATAATGTTCAGCACGGATATTGTGGGCCGAAGGGCCTGTTCCCGAAACGTCTCAGGTCCATTCCTTCTCTCCAGACACGCTGCCTGACCCGCTGAGTTACTCCAGTTTTTTTGTGTCTATCTTCGGTTTAAAAGCAGCATCTGCAGTTCCTTCCGACTCACTTACTCCACCCATCTGCCGATCACACTGCCCCCCCCCCCCCCCCCCACCTGTATCCACCCATCACTCTTTGCCCCCTTTTACCTGTTGAACTGATAGATGTCCTCAATGTTACAGAACAAGGTGTTGACTTCGTCGGGTTGCAGAGGGAGTTCCCCACAATCGATGATGCAGCCCAGATAATCCTGGGGGTCACAGAGAAGGAGAAATTCAGAATCACAGAATCACGCTCTCAGGGACACATTCGGAGACGGGCATCAAGTGCTGCTGCCAGGTCAGCAACCTGGTGAAAGACACCAATCCTTTTGTTGTTCAGGAACAGTTTCTTCCCAGCAAACATAGAATCATAGAAAATAGGTGCAGGAGTAGACCATTCGGCCCTTCGAGCCAGCACCACCATCCAATATGATCGTGGCTGATCATCCACAATCAGTACCCCGTTCCTGCTTTCTCCCCATATCCCTTGATTCCGTTAGCCCAAAGAGGTAAATCTAACTCTCTCTTGGGCAACTGGACCATCCTCTCACCAACTGGAGAGCGATACTCATGTTCATAAGTGATAGGAGCAGACTTAGGCCATTTGGCCCATCAAGTCTACTCCGCCATTCAATCATGGCTGATCTGTCTCCCTCTCCTAACCCCACTCTCCTGCCTTCTCCCCATAACCCCTGGCACCTGCACTAATCAAGAATCTATCTACCTTAAAAATATCCACTGACTTTGCCTCCACACCCTTCTATGGCAGCGAATCCCACAGATTCACCACCCTCTGATTAAAGAGTTACCATCTACCTCATTAGATACCCTCGGACTATCTTTAGTTTAGTTTAGCTTAGTTTAGTTTAAACAGGTCCTGTGGCCTAACGAGTCCACAGCAACTATATATATATAGCAATCACCCATAGTATAGACAATAGACAATAGGTGCAGGAGTAGGCCATTCGGCCCTTTGAGCCAGCACCGCCATTCAATGTTATCATGGCTGATCATCCCCAATCAGTACCCCGTTCCTGCCTTCTCCCCATATCCCCTGACTCCGCTATATTTAAGAGCCCGATCTAGCTCTCCCTTGAAAGTATCCAGAGAACCGGCCTCCACCGCCCTCTGAGGCAGAGAATTCCACAGACTCACAACTCTCCCTGTGAAAAAAATGTTTCCTCATCTCCGTCCTAAATGACTCTAGCACCATCCGGCACACTCGAGACGATATACAGAGGCTGAGTAAATGTTCCTGTACATGTTTGGAGTGTGGGAGGAAACCTGAGCACCCAGAGAATGCCCACACAGGTCACGGGGAGAACGCACAAACTCCATACAGACAGCACCTGTAGTCAGGATCGAACCCGGTTCTGTGATATATCACCTCTACAGCGCTGTGAGGCAGCAGCTGGCCCTGACTACCGCTCTTCTGCAAAGCTCCCCGTGCACCTCCCCCCCCCCTCCCCTTTATTTAGTGGGACTTTACTGGACTATATCTTGCACTAAAACTTTATTTCCTTTATCGTGTGTCTGTACAATCGATTGTAATCATATATGGTCTTTTCGCGCAACAGAAAGGCTTTGCATTGTATACGTGACAATAAACTAAACTGACCCTGGGCCTCCCCTCACCAGCTGCCCCAGGCTGCGCGATGGAACTCTGCATGGAATCAAGGGAGCCGTGAACAGATTAAATGTCTGGCATTCTTCACAGGGCTAAATGAAACATCGAGTGGAATGCAAAACATCTGGGCCCAGATGCTGACTGCATGGGTCAGTGGGGGCTGGGCAGACCCAGATGTTAACTCTCTGAGCTCCAGCGTATTCATATGGAGGGGGGGGGGGGGGTAGGGTGGGGG
This sequence comes from Okamejei kenojei, assembly GCA_035221665.1. Classification (NCBI taxonomy): domain Eukaryota; kingdom Metazoa; phylum Chordata; class Chondrichthyes; order Rajiformes; family Rajidae; genus Okamejei; species Okamejei kenojei. Next base: position 4,190,089 of record CM069171.1, read on the forward strand.
GAGATGTGGGGAATAAGCTCTCTGCCCACTGCAGTGTGGACTTCTCAGTCAGTCACCAATCTCCCTGCCCGATGATCCTGGTGATCCCACCTCGAAGGGTCTTGCTAAAATATTATAGTTTAGAGATACAGCACGGAAACAGGCCCTTCGGCCCACCCAGTCCACACCGGTCATCGTTCAATCCAACCATGGCATTTAGTTTCGGCCATACAACTTGGGCGGTCACGGTGGCGCAGCGGTAGAGTTGCTGCCTTGCAGCGAATGCAGCGCCGGAGACCCGGGTTCGATCCTGACGCTGTCTGTACGGAGTTTGTCCGATCTCCCCGTGACCCGCGTGCGCTTTCTCCGAGATCTTCTGTTTCCTCCCTCACTCCAAAGACGTGACGGTTTGTAGGTTAATTGGCTTGGTATAAATGTAAATCGACCCTAGTGTGTGTAGGGTAGTGTTAAGGGCCTGTCCCACTGTAGGAGCTAATCATAGAATCATAGAAAATAGGTGCAGGAGTAGGCCATTTGGCCCTTCGAGCCTGCACCGCCATTCAATATGATCATCCAACTCAGTATCCTGTACCTGCCTTCTCTTCATACCCCCTGATCCCTTCTAGGGATCTGGGCCCACAAGGGCCACATCTAACTCCCTCTTAAATATAGCCAATGAACTGGCCTCAACTACCTTCTGTGGCAGAGAATTCCACAGACTCACCACTCTCTGTGTGAAAAATGATCTTCTCATCTCGGTCCTAAAAGACTTCCTCCTTATCCTTAAACTGTGACCCCTTGTTCTGGAGTTCCCCAACATCGGGAACAATCTTCCTGCATGTAGCCTGTCCAAACCCCTTAAGAATTTTGTAAGTTTCTATAAGATCCCCCCTCAATCTCCTAAATTCCAGCGAGTACAAGCCAAGTCTATCCAGTCTTTCTTCATATGGAAGTCCTGCCAACCCCGGAATCAGTCTGGTGAACCTTCTCTGTACTCCCTCTATGGCAAGAATGTCTTTCCTCAGATTTGGAGACCAAAACTGTACGCAATACTCCAGGTGTGGCCTCACTAATACTCCAGGTGTGGCCTCACCAAGACTCTATAATTCAAGAGTTCTCCCGAGTTTCACCTGACTCGAACTCAGAGAATTACGGTAATAGCCTCTCGTAGGTACTCGGGGCTCTCGAGGACATTTTTCAACATGTTGAAAAATCTTCACGAGTCTTCACGAGCTTACCACGTTTCCCGAGTACCTGCCGTTAGCGTTACGAGCCGCTAAGAGACGTCCCGAGCTCCAACGTACCCGCTACGTACATTCTACGTGCTTACCACGAGTTTGTTTTTCTTTTTTTAAGTCGGGAGAGCTCTTGAATTACCTCGTACAGTGGGACGGGCCCTTTAGCGTGTGGGGATCGCTGGTCGGCACGGACTCGGTGGGTCGAAGGGCCTGTTTTCGTGCAGTATCTCCAAACTAAACTAAAAAAAAATCCGGTCTCCCCTCAACCTTCCAAAAAAGGTTCTGACTGTCTACCCCTTTTATGCCTCATAATTTCATATGCTTCCCTCGGCTCCCACAATCCACAGAAAATAATCCAAGTTTGTCCAATCTCTCTCTTTGTCACTCGTACTCTCTCATCCAGGCACCTTTCTGGTGAACCTCCGCTGCACGCCCTCCAAATCACCCACATCCTTCCAGTAATGGTGCGACCAGAACTGAAGGCAATACTCCAGGTGCGGCCTGACCATAGTCTTCACTCAATGACTGACCGATATTCCAGCTCGGTTAAATATTCTGACCCAAAACCCGGGCTCAAAATTAAAGCCTCTATAAATAAGCAAGCGAGTTGGAAAGACCGACAGCCCTGTGGTGCAGTGGCCATCCGACAGCCTTCAAAAAAGCGGCTGGGGTGCGAATTACCTGAAAGATATGAAAATCTGCCTCTACATGTGGTACAATGAAGGAACTGCAGATGCTAGTGACGCTGGTGGCCCCAATAGTTGAACACTTGTATGGGGAGCTTGGACAGGCTGGGACTTGGTTCTCTGGAGCGTAGGAAGGGTGACCCTACTGAGGTGTACAAGATCACGGGATCTTGTAAGAAGGAACTGCAGATGCTGGTTCGAACCGAAGATAGACACGAAATGCTGGAGTAACTCGGTGGGTTGGGCAGCATCTCCGGAGAAAAGGAATAGGTGACGTTTCGGGCCCGAAAAGTCTTCCATACCTTTTCTCCAGAGATGCTGCCGGACCCACTGAGTTACTCCAGCATTTTGTGTCCAACTGTGTGTTGGACTTCGCAATCGGACAGAGAGAAATAAATGCCTGTGTGCCCCCCCCCCCCCCCCCCCCCCCCCCCCCCCCCACACACCCACCCGCTGGTTGTTTTACAGCTCGTTTACAACTCCACCGGCTGACGTCCTTCCTTGGGAATTCATGAAAGCCGCGCGTCTCATGAGAAGATGTTTGTTCTCTCTCCGCCTGTGACCTGGAGCGACCTCCTCTCCCACACACATTCCCACCCAATCCAGGCCAGGACCATCCAGCCAAACGCCCCCAGCGTCAGAGGTCAAACCCGACGCCGTTAAAACCAAAGATCCTATCGCAAGCTAGATGGTCCACTCGGCGAAAAAGACGTAGTCCGGTCATGGGCAGATTCATGGGTAATTTTCGACCCCATTTCCATAACCGGCTTCCGTCTCCGCACCAAAGATCCCATAGGATGGAAGCCGGTTACGGAAATATCCTCGTTAAAATAAAAGTTCTTTGGTAAAAATCTACTACTCATTTTCAGAATTTATTAACACAAACTGTTCCCCCGCAACGTTGATTACACTGCGAGCCGGGTTGGGTCCGGTTACTGAAATGGATGAAAAAAAGGCCCACGTTCCGCTCCGTTGCGTACTACACGTCGGCCCATTGCGTTTAGCAGGAGTGGTCTATCTTGCTCCGCTGAAGGATCTTTGGTTAAAACTTGGCCCCCTCCGCGTCAACAGAACACTTCCATGTCAGAGGTCACCCGCTCTCCCATGGCAACCACGTGAAGCCCTGTTGTCAAGCAGAGATTCGGCCTTCTTTTTTAAACACTCTCACGAGGCTGTGTAAACACAGTTGAAAGATTGAGGCCAGTTTTGGATGACATGGGTTTTGGGAGGAGTCGAATATAATACTGTTTGCGTCGGCTTTACTGACTCACAAACCCGCACACAACCAGACTAGGGACAACCTTCTTCCTCTCTGTGGAGGAAGCAACTGCAGATGCTGGTTTAAACCGAAGGTAGACACAAAATGCTGGAGTACCTCAGCGGGACAGGCAGCATCTCTGGAGAGAAGGAATGGGTGACGTTTCGGCACATAGAAGGAAGAGGAAGGAAGGCCTCGAACTGAAACGTCACCCATTCCTTCTATCTAGCGATGCTGCCGGTCCCGCTGAGTTACTCCAGCATTTTGTGTCTATCTTTCTCTCTGTTTAATTTAGTTTAGAGATACAGCACGGAAACAGGCCCTTCGGCCCACCGAGTCTGTGCTGACCAGCGATCCTCGCACATTAACACTGTCCTGTAGGTCTAAAGAATGGTGATCAGCCATGAGCGCATTGAATGGCGGTGCTGGCTCAAAGGGGCTGAATGGCCTAATCCTCCACCTATTGTCTATTGTCCCCTTTGGGTCGCTTGTTTCCACACCTTACCCTTCCATATCCCTCATTTCCCTCTCTCCTGACTCTCAGTCTGAAGAAGGGTCTCGGCCCGAAACGTCACCCATTCCTTCTCTCCAGAGACGCTGCCTGTCCCGCTGAGTTACTCCAGCGTTTTGTGTGTGTCTATGACCAAGTAGTCTAGTCATGTTTCACATACACACAGGCTGAGGCTCGGAGTGGGCAGTGGGAATGACTGGAGGCTTTGGGAAGAGTGGGGGATGGTCTTGGGAAAACAATGGGAATTCCTGGTGGAGTCTCCGTACCCGGATCCGAGCCAAGGTTGACAGAGTCCAGCTGATCGGGATCGTGCGTCAGGAAATACATGAGGCAGCTGCGCTCTGTTGCAGTGGCCACTGGCCTGAACCAAATATGATTGATTGCTGCAAAAGACATTTTAATTAAGTTGCTGTCATGCATAAAAGTGCAAAGCAGCCACTGAAAGGAGGCCTTGTAATGAGAAGAAAATCATCTCCGCAAAATATAGCCGCTGCCTCGTGGCTATCCTCGATCCTATCCTCGGGTGCTGGCTGTCTTTGTGTGGAGTTTGCACGTTCCCCCCTGTGACCGCGTGGATTTCCTCCGGGTGCTCCGGTTTCCTCCCACATCCCAAAGCAGTTGTGGTTGGTGGGGTCAATTTCCCCTAGAGTGAGGGTGAGGGGATGAATCTGACAGGGGGGAGAGCAGTTGAGGGGATGTGGGGAGACGGGGAAATGGGCTGCCCGTGCAGGTTTGTAAATTAATCGGCCCTCTGGAAAATTGCCTCTCGTGTGCAGGCAGTGGATGAGAGAGTGGAATAATAAAGAACTAGTGTGAACGGATGATCGATGATCGCTGTTGACACGGTGGGACAAGGGCCTGTTTCCACGTGATTTCTTTCAACCAGTCAACCAAAACAAGACACAAAGTGTTGGCGTCATTCAGCGGGTCAGGCAACATCTCTGGAGAGCATGGATAGGTGATGACAATTGACAAAAGACAATAGACAATAGACAGTAGGTGCAGGAGTAGGCCATTTGGCCCTTTGAGCCAGCACCGCCATTCAATGTGATCATGGCTGACCATTCTCAATCAGTACCCAGTTCATGCCCGCTCTCCATATCCCCTGATGCCGCTATTTTTAAGAGCCCTATTTAGCTCTCTCTTGATAAGTATCCAGAGAACCTGCCTCCACCGCCCTCTGAGGCTGAGAATTGCACACTCACCACTCTGTGTGTGAAAAAGTGTTTCCTCGCCTCCGTTCTAAATGGCTTACGCCTTATTCTTAAACTGTGGCCCCTGGTTCTGGAACTCCCCCAACATCGGGAACATGTTTCCTGCCTCTAGCATGTCCAAGCCCTTAACAATCTATGGTTTGTGATGGTTTGAGTCAGGAGCCTTCTTGAGAAGTGCTGTGCGTACTCCAGGGGTTCCCACCCGAAACATCACCTGCAGATGCTGGTTTACTCTGGAGATAGACACAAAAAGCTGGAGTAGCTCAGCGGGACAGGCAGCAACTTTGGAGAGGAGGAATGGGTGACATTTCGGGTCGACCCAAAACGTCACCCATTCCTTCTATCCAGAGAGACTGCCTGACCCACTGAGTTACTCCAGCACTTTGGGTCTCTTTTTGTAAACCAGCATCTGCAATTCCTTGTTTCTTCAATCAATCATTCAATCAGCCAACCCATCAATTAATCTCCAGTGCATTGCAAGCAAAACACTTAATTTAAAGCTTGCCATGGTTTGGTGTTATTAATTAAAATTAGTGCTTCTGATTAAAAAGACACAAAGTGCTGGCGTACTTCAGAAGGTGAGGCAGCACAGTACATGGATAGGTGACGTTTCGGTTCAAGAGCCTTCGTCAGAAGTGCTGAGTTACTCCAGCAATTTGTCTCTTGTTTTCTAAACCAGCGTCTGCAGTTCCTTGTGTCTCGAATCGATCATTCAAACCATTGAGCAGTCAATCAATCAATTTCCCGTGCACTGAAGGCAGTAACACGGCTTGTACTCACTAGAATTTAGAAGATTGAGGGGGGATCTTATAGAAACGTACAAAATTCTTAAGGGGTTGGACAGGCTAGATGCAGGAAGATTGTTCCCGATGTTGGGGAAGTCCAGAACAAGGGGTCACAGTTTAAGGATAAGGGGGAAGTCCTTTAGGACCAAGATGAGGAAAACATTTTTCATACAGAGAGTGGTGAGTCTCTGGAATTCTCTGCCACAGAAGGTAGTTGAGGCCAGTTCATTGGCTATATTTAAGAGGGAGTTAGATGTGGCCCTTGTGGCTAAAGGGATCAGGAGGTATGGAGAGAAGGCAGGTACGGGATACTGAGTTGGATGATCAGCCATGATCATATTGAATGGCGGTGCAGGCTCGAAGGGCCGAATGGCCTACTCCTGCACCTATTTCTATGTTTCTAACACTGTTGATTAGTTCAAATATCCGTACACTGTAATGTGTATTGTAATCCTGTATTGTCTTTCTGCTGACTGATTAGCGGTGCAAGTGACAATAAACTAAACTGGACTTTGAAAATAGCGGCAACAGCAGGCGACTTTTCCATGTGGTCTCAGTGGGCTATTTTAAGATTTTTTGTTTAGTTTAGAGATACAGTACAGAAACAGGCCCTTCGGCCCACCGTGTCCAGGTCTACCAGCGATCCCCGCACACTAACACTATCCTACACACACTAGGGACAATTTTACATTAACCAAAGCCAATTGATCCACAAACTTTGGAATGTGGGAGGAACAAGATACAAGATACATTTATTTGTCACAGTGAAATGTGATTACCATACAGCCATACAATAAAATAAAGAACACAACAGATAATAGAATTCAACATAAAAACATCCCCACACAGCAGAATCTAAAGTTTCCTGCTGTGAGGGAAGGCACCAAAGTTCAGTCCTCTTCCTCTGATGTTCTCCCGTGGTCGGGGCCTCCGGAGCCCTCCGCAGTCGCCGCTACGGGCAGCCCGCCCCTCAGGCCCGCTCGCCGGGATGTTGGAACTCCGCCGTCGGAACGGGAGGCCAACCCCCGCGGCTTGGACCAGAGATCCCGGAGAAAACCCACGCAGGTCACGGGGAGAACGTCCAAACTCTGTACTGACAGCACCAGCAGTCGGGATCGTGCTATAAGGCAGCAACTCTACCGCTGCGCCACCACTTCTGGGAGGCGAGACAGGCCTCTGAAGGCCCGCACTTGTAGACTAATTAACAGTTTCTACCCATGTGCCATTAAAGAACTAAACTCAAATCGATAACACTGCGGGCAACACAACACAATTCGTGGTGCAATATAAAAATTTGTCTGCTGGAGTGTGCAATATAATGTGCAATATTTCTACTATCTATGAACTTATTTTATTCATTGATCTTGAGGGTTAATGGTCGATTGTGTTTTTGTTGTTTTAAATCTTTTTATCCTGTGCCTTTTATTGCAAACCACTGAAGGAGATGCACATGAAATGTTGTTATACAGTAGCGTGCAATGACAAGACAACGTATTCTATTCTATGCCGCACTATACACCTTATACTTAATCTGCCATTGTATCTACGTGACAACAAACAAAACTAAATTAAACAAATGAGGAACGGGCGAGATCCACGTGGGTTCCATATCTGGGAATGGTCCGCGTTACAAGGTTACAGGGACAGGCAGGGGCGGAAAACACGGGGTGGGGGGGGGGGGGGGGCAGAGGGTATACGCCCCCCCCCCCCATGTTTTGAGAGGAGGGGGACATCCCCCCCAAGTTTTTGTCATCCGGATTTTAAAATCTCCGCTTTCCGCGAGACAGTTGAGGTGGGACTGCTGATCGAGGGCGAGAGAGACGTCGGTCAGCAGGCAATGGGGACGGGACATGATGATTCAGCGCGATGATTGGAGGAGGAGGACGTGGCGCAGACCTGTGCCTCATCCACAGCCAGGATCGATCCCGGGGACGGCGCTTTCCCATCCCCCCCCCCTCTCCCACGGGTGGCCAGAGAGGTCGGGGGTCAGACGGGCCCACGGGCAGCGCGGAGAAGCAGCGCTAAACCCAGCTCACTCTGCCTGTCCCGCCAGGTTAACCTGCCTGGGCCTGCGGGAAATATGGGCAGCGCGGAGAAGCAGCGCTGGTGTCCCGTCAGTCCAGTCAGGGCTGTAGTTAACCCGGCGAGACAGACTGCCGGGTTAGCTGCATTTAGCGCTGGATTGAGCCTCCGAAGCCTCGCGCATGTGTGTGTGTGTGTGTGTGTGTGTGTGTGTGTGTGTGTGTGTGTGTGTGTGTGTGTGTGTGTGTGTGTGTGTGTGTGTGTGTGTGTGTGTGTGTGTGTGTGTGTGTGAGTGTGTGTGAGTGTGCGCATGCTCGCGCGGCCGGCAAAAAATTACGTCCCCCCTGTCCCCTCCATATTTTGATAGCGAGTTCCGTGCCTGGGGACAGGCAAGTCCAGGGAACAATCGCAAGTCCTGGTGTAAGTGCAGTAAGGTTCAGTAATTAATATGTGCTTTCCCCAGGAAGCGATCCCACCAGCTCCCTATTAGGAAGGGAGCTATTTAATCACTGCAGTTACATTCAACCAGAGAATGTTATTAAAGGTTCCCACAGCGCCAGGAGATGTAATTAACCCAAGGCTGGGCTGTTTCCAACTCAGTCCAGTACTCAGGAAACATTCCATACAACTGAAGCTTTTTTTCTGCCCATTAAGTCGAAGGCTGGATACAGCACATGCCTCGTCCTTCCAAACTCCAGCGAGTACAGGCACAGAGCCTTCAAATGCTCCTCCTACGTTAACCCAATTCATCCCTGGGATCTGTCTCGTGAACCTTCCCTGGATCATCTCCAAAGTCAGCTTAATTCTCCACAGATAGACCCAAAAAGCTGGAGTAACCCGGCGGGACAGGCAGCGTCTCTGGAGAGAAGGAATGGGTGACGTTTCGGGTCGAGACCCTTCTTTAGACACCATTCCTTCCCTCCAGAGATGCTGCCTGGCCCGCTGATTTACTCCAGCTTTTTGAGTCTACCTTTGGTTTAAACCAGCATCTGCAGTTCCTTCATACACATCCCTCCTCAGATATGGGGCCCAAAACTGTTCACAATACTCCAAATGCGATCTGACCGGTGCCTTATAAAGCCTCAGCGTTACATCCTTGCTCCTATATACCAGTCCGGCTTGAAAATGGCACAAAATCTAACGTATATTTGCATGTGAGCTGCGTGGTCTATTTCTGTACACTTTGCTAATCGGAGATGGTGTTTAAGGGCCTGTCCCACTTTCATGACCGAATTCAGGACCTCTGCCGAGTTTGCCCTTGACCCGTACTCACAGCGTGGTCGTCGCGAGGTCGTAGTTAGGTCGTGATGCAAATCGTAGGTACTCGTGGCATCAAGTAAGTCGGGGCGGTTTTTCAACATGAATTAGGTCGTGAATTAGGTCGTGAAAGTGGGACAGGCCCATTAGGTATGGCAATACTCTACTGGACTGTATGTAAGAAAGGAATTTCACTGTGCATTTGGTCATCAAACTGTATCGACCTGTTACCCTCCCCAATCTTTGTACATCCCCAATCCTTTCCATTCGTCACTTTAATTTCATGTTTCATGTATTTTGTGTTTTTATGACTGTTGGCAGATCAATTTCCCTCCTGGGATAAATAAAGTTCTATCGTATCGTATGGGATAATAAAGAACCGTTGAACGGTAGCGTTGTGCTTATCACGGTGAACAAGGCCCGAAGCCTGAGGCCTACCTCCACGATGCTCTTCAGATCCCGCACGTAGGCCCGCTCTGTCTCCACGATCTCCCTCACCACCCGCTCCACGTGCGACGGCTTGGTCTGGGGTTCCTTCCGCTCCGGAGGCCGCCCGCCGTTGTCCCGGGCGACGGGGCGGGGGGAGGGTGCAGGCCCTGGGTGTTCGGACGGAGCCTCGGCCTGGCCCACGGGCGTCAGGTCCAGGCTGATGTCGCTGCTGTGCGGGCTGGGGTTGCCGGGGGCGACGGGCGCCAGCGCGCCGCTGCTGCCGAAGGCGCTGTGGGACTCCTGCAGTGAGGCGGAGGAGGCCGAGGAGCTGAGGCTGGCCGGACGCTCACTGTCCGAGCAAACCGTGTTGACCGACGTGCAGCTGCCCGAGCTGCGGGCTGCGGACATTCCCCCCACCACCGCCGACATCAGGCTGAGCGACGAGGCCGAGCTGGGCCGTGAAGGGGCTGAGGGGCAAAGGGCAAAGGTTAGAGGTCAGACCACCCACACAGGCCCTTTGGCCCATCATCCGTGCCCCGTCTAAGCTAATCCCAGTTAACAACTTCAACCTAGACTCATACAGCCCAGAAACAGATCATTCAGCCCATTGTGCGTGCCCCTAACCAATCCAGTCCCAGTCTAAGGGACTCGTACAGCATGGAAACAGGCCCTTCGACTCATCAACCTTGCTCCATCTAAGCTAGTCCCAGTAAACAATATTCAATTAGACATATAGCTTAGAACCAAAAGCTTCAGCCCATTGTCCATGGCCTATCCAAGCTAGTCCCAGATAACAACATCAACAGACTCGTACAACATGCCCTATCCAATCTAGTCCCAGACTAAGTTGGTCTCATACAGCACAGAAACAGGCCCTTCGGCCTACTCTCCATGCCCTATCCAATCTAGTCCCAGACTAATTTGGATTTAAGCAGCATGGAAACAGGCCCTTAGGCCCATCGTCCATGCCCTATCCAATCTAGTCCCAGTCTAAATTGGATTTATACAGCATGGAAACAGGCCCTTCGGCCCAAATAGCAAGTTGACCTAGATGCCCCATCCACGCCAGACCCATTTACCGTATTCCAACATGATGTCAACTTTAGAAACAAAACGTCATACAGCACAGGAACAGACCCTTCGGCCCAACCAATCCGTGCTAACCAGGATGTCCCAACTAAGCCAATCCTATTCGTGCCTGTTTGTCCCGTAGCCCTCTAAACCTTTCCTATCCATGTTTAAGTTTAGCTTTATTATTGTCACGTGTACTGAGGTACAGGGAAAAGCTTTGTTTCGCATGCTATCCAACCAGATCAGATAGTACTAAACATGAATAGAATCAAGCCAAGCTCAATAGGTAGAGCAAAGGGGAAGTTACAAGGTGCAGAATATTTGTCGCACAGTATTTTTAAATGTTATAATACCGGCCTCAACTACCTCTTCTCTCGTACCATACACCTACCACCCTCTATGTGAAAAAGTTGCCCCTCAGGAGAATGGGGTAAGGAGGGGGGAGATAGATCAACCATGATTGAATGTCGGAGTAGACTTGAAGGGCCGAATGGTCTAATTCTAATAATTAAATTAAATCTTTCCCATCTCACCTTAAACCTCTGTCCGCTGGTTCCAGATTCCCCTATGCTGGCAAAAAGATATATATATCTTTATATATATATATCAATATATATCTTTATATCTTTATATATATCAATATATCTTCTATAATTTTATACACCTCTAATATATCACCCACTCATCCTCCAGTGCTCCAAGGAACAAAGTCCTGGCCTGCCCAACCTCTCCCTATTGCTCAGGCCCTTGATTCCCGCGACATCCTTGTATTTTTTCTGCACCCTTTCCAGCTCAATGGGATTTCATCTTTAGCAGGGTGACCAAAAATGTTGGGGAAGTCCAGGTGACCAAAACTGAACATAATGCTACAAGAGTAGACAGACACACTGATCTGTTCTGTATTCATGCCTACTATGTTCTGTTGTGCTGAAGCAAAGCAAGAATGTCATTGTCCTATCTGGGACACACGACAATAAACTCTCTTGAATCTTGAACAATGTGTTGGGGTAACTCAGCGGGTCAGGCAGCATCACTGGAGATAAGGAATAGGTGACGTTTCGGGTCGAGACCCTTCTTCAGACTGAGAGCTAGGGGAAAGGGAAACGAGAGATCTAGACAGTGATGTAGAGAGATATAGAACAAATGATTGAAAGATACCGGTGGAAGCACGGTTGGGCAGCGGTAGAGTTGCTGCCTTCAGCACTTTCAGCGCCAGAGACCCAGGTTCGATCCCGACTACGGGTGCTGTCTGCATGGAGTTTGTACGTTCTCCCCGTGACCGCGTGAGGTTTCTCCGAGATCTACAGATTTCTCCCACACTCCAAAGACGTGCGGGCTTCTAGGTTAATTGGTTTGGTGTAAGCGTAAAATTGTCCCCAGTGTGTGTCGGATAGAAACATAGAAACATAGAAAATAGGTGCAGGAGCAGGCCATTCGGCCCTTCGAGCCTGCACCGCCATTCAATATGATCATGGCTGATCATCCAACTCAGTATCCTGTACCTGCCTTCTCTCCATACCCCCTGATCCCTTTAGCCACAAGGGCCACATCTAACTCTTAAATATAGCCAATGAACTGGCCTCAACTACCTTCTGTGGCAGAGAATTCCACAGATTCACCACTCTCTGTGTGAAAAATGTTTTCCTCATCTCGGTCCTAAAAGACTTCCCCCTTATCCTTAAACTGTGTGACCCCTTGTTCTGGACTTCCCCAACATCGGGAACAATCTTCCTGCATCTAGCCTGTCCAAACCCTTAAGAATTTTGTAAGTTTCTATGAGATCCCCCCTCAATCTTCTAAATTATAGCGAGTACAAGCCAAATCTATCCAGTCTTTCTTCATATGTAAGTCCTGACATCCCAGGAATCAGTCTGGTGAACTCTCTCTGTACTCCCTCTATGGCAAGAATGTCTTTCCTCAGATTAGGAGACCAAGGACAGTGTTGGTCGACATGGACTTGGTGGGCTGAAGGGCTTGTTTACGCATTGCATCTCTAAACTAAAATATGCAAAAAAAAGTAACAATGAACTGAACTAAATAAACTAATGGTGAAAGGAATGAACCGGCAAGTAAATAGTTAACGGCTCTGTACTGCCCCCCCTGTAGTGTGAGGCAGATTGTGTGTTAGCCTAACCCAGACATTCCATTACAAGCACAGTTTAACTAATCCATCCCATTCTCACTGGGAACATCTGCAAACATGTAAGGGTGAAGGCACTGCTCGAGTTGTTTAAGGGCGATTAATTTTCAGTGCATGTTCCTCACACCGGCAGGGTTGCATTTAGCCGTGTCTCTTTTCACAAATGGTCATAAGGTCACAAGGAATAGAGTAGAATTAGACCATTCGGCCCATCTAGTCTACTCTGCCATTCAATCATGGCTGATCCTTAGAAACATAGAAAATAGGTGCAGGAGGAGGTCATTCGGCCCTTCGATCCAGGACCGCCATTCATTGTGATCATGGCTGATCGTCCCCTATCAATAACCCGTGCCTGCCTTCTCCCCATATCCTTAGACTCCACTAGCCCCTAGAGCTCTAACTCTCTCTTAAATCCATCCAGTGACCTCTGTGGCAGGGAATTCCAGAAATTCACAACTCTCTGGGTGAAAACGTTTTTTCTCACCTCAGTCTTAAATGACCTCCCCTTTATTCTAAGACTGTGGCCCCTGGTTCTGGACTCGCCCAACATTGGGAACATTTTTCCTGCATTTAGCTTATTTTTCCTGCATCCATCTTCCCCTCTCAACCCCATTCTCCTGCCTTCTCCCCATAACCCCTGACACCCGCACTAATCAAGAATCTATCTATCTCTGCCTTAAAACTATCCACTTACTTGGCCTCCACAGCCTTCTGTGGCAAAGAGTTCCACAGGTTCATCACCCTCTGACTAAATGGTGATTCTGAGTCGGCGGGAGGAGTTAGTGAGCGAGCCTGGGAACTTGGCAACACTGCGGAGATGTTCTCAGCCAACTGTTGGCGGGCAGCCAAGGGGAACGGAGCAGAGGAATCCAGTAGTGGAGTTAGACACTGGCTCGCTGCCAACTCAGCCACCTGAGCCATCGCCCGCTCTGTCAACCACTGCAAGCGTGGCCAGATGGACCACTGGGGCTCCTGTCTGCAACCATGCTGCAGAACCAACCAAGCTACCACGCCAACCATGCAGCTAAACCAGCCGTGCAGCCAAACCAGCCATGATGCCAAACCAAGCGTTCATCCAAACCAACCATGCAGTCAAACCAATCATGCAGCCAATCCAACCATGCAGCTAAACCAGCCGTGCAGCCAAACCGGCCATGCCTCTGAAACAACCATGCGCCCAAACCAACAATGCTGCAGAACCAACCATGCTGCCAAGCCAACATTGCTACCAACCCAACCATGCAGCCAAACCAATCTCAGTGCTCCCTCACGTTGCAACCTTCCTCAATCCCCCAATGCATTTTTGGCTGAACTGTGGGTGCATTCCAATCACAACATGGAATCTGTGCTCTTAGAAAGGAGGTTTGGTTTAGTTTGGAAACGTGCAGTGGGTAGAGCTGCTGCCTCACAGCGCCAGAGACACAGGTTCGATCCTGACTACAGGTGCTGTCTGTACGGAGTTTATACGTTCTCCCCGTGACCCGCGTGGTTTTCTCTGGCTGCTCCAGTTTATCTACGTCTGTCAAGTGTCCCCTGAACCTCCGTGGAGGGGAGCTGAATGCCAAATGCTTCCTCGAAATAGCATTCCTCCCACACTCCAAAGACGTATAGGTATGTAGGTTAATTGGCTTGGTAAATGTAAAAATTGTCCCTAGTGGGTGTAGAATGGTGTTAATGTGCGGGGATCGCTGGTCGACCCAGTGGGCCAAAAGGGTCTGTTTCTGCGCTGTATCTTGAACTAAACTAAAAAAATAGGCTGAGAGAATCTAGAGGAGGTTTACGAGAACAATCCCAGGAATGAGCGGGTTAACATATGATGAGCATTTGACAGCACTGGGCCTGCACTCGCTGGAGTTTAGAAGGATGAGGGGGGGACCACATTGAAACTTACTGAATAGTGAAAGGCCTGGATAGAGTGGATGTGGAGAGGATGTTTCCACTAGTGGGAGAGTCTAGGACCAGAGGCCATAGCCTCAGAATTAAAGGACGTGCCTTTAGAAAGTAGATGAGGACGAAATTTTTTAGTGGTAAATCTGCAGAATTATTTGCCTGTGGAAGGCAAGAATGGATATTTTTAAGGCGGAGGTGGCAGATTTTTTGATTAGTGCGGGAGTCGGAGGTTATGGCGAGAAGGCAGGAGGATGGGGTTGAGAGGGAGAGATAGATCAGCCATGATTGAATGGTGGAGTGGCCTTGATGGGCCGAATGGCCTGATTCTGCTCCTAGACCGTATGAACACCCGCCCTCGCTGGGCCGATCCATGCCGATGTCCCCTGCTCCGAGAGGCCGGCGGTGCCAACTTCCTCACTCCCAAATAAGGGGCAAAAGGTCAAAATAAGGGACAAATTCCCGACGGCAATTCGTTGCCCGACTGGGCCGTGGCTGGGTGAATGATGAGTTGGCCCGGGTCGCTGGACTGCACACAAAGCCCAGCCGGCGGGCCAGCTGAGGGGTTTTGGCTCATCCGGGGGCCAAGCCCCCGTCCAACTCATGAACCGATGATCGGCCGTGAGAAGGAGGTGGTGGTGGTGGTTTCGGGGGTAAGTGAAGGTCCGAAGGTCGGACAGCTGGCCGGGCTGCCGACCGACCGACGGAGCCACGGGCGAGCGCTGCTGCTGCTGCACTCCACGGGCTGCACTACTTCGGAACGGGTGAGGCGGGGCCGGACGCGGCACTCCAACCCGACTGTCCCCTTGAGCCAAGTAGTAGCGGTCAAATACGGGACAAGGCCGGTCCCGTACGGGACAAACCAATATAGCCCGGTATACGGGATGTTCCGGCTAATACGGGACAGGTGGCGAGCCTAGGTACGGCGCAGATACTGCACCGCTGAGATAAAACCGGGCAAGGTTCAGGAAGAGACCACCTTTACCTGCAGTTTGGCACTGCTCCCGGTTACAGCAGCACCCGGTAACGGTGGTTCAAGGCTGCGGGCAGGACCAGTTCACCAGCATCTGCGCTCCCGCTCTCCAGCAACCTCCTCGCCGCGCTCTCCACCGCATTTTCAGCTTCAGCGTCGCAACTGTTCACTGAATAACTGCATCGCCTCAGCATCGAGCGAGGGGGGATATACTCACAGTTGCCAGGCAACCAAACGAGAGAGATTTACTAATGTCAAGGATGGGGAAGGCGAGCTGGTTTCTGTCGCTCCGTCACTGCCACAGTTTGTGAGCTCTGACAGCGACGAACGGAACACCTTTAAGTGGCCACTGTTTCTGCAACAACCAGAGGAGTCTGAAGAAGGGTCTCGACCCCAAACGTCACCTATTCCTATTTTCTTCAGAGGTGCTGCCTGACTTGTTAAACTGCTCCATCATATTTGTGTCTATCTTCGGTGTAAACCAGCATCTGCTGTTCCCACTCACACAAGAAACCAGAGGACGTGGCTTTCAGGAGAGATGGGAAAGGTTTAATAGGAACCTGAGGGGGCAATTTTTTTTTACACACAGAGGGTAGTGGGTGCATGGAACGAGCTGCCAGAGGAGATAGTTGGAGCAGGTACTAGAAGATTTAAAAGCCATTTGGACAGGTTCATGGATAGGACGGCAGGGTAGAGTTTGCACAGAGATAGTTGCTGCCTTACAGCACCAGAGACTTGGGTTTGATCATGAATACAGAGATATAGTGTGAAAACAGGCCCCTTGCCCCACCACATCCGTGCCAACCAGCTATCCCTGTATGCTAGCACTACCCTACACAAAAGGGACAATTTATCATTTTTTACCAAAGCCAATTAACCTACAAACCTGCACGTCTTTGGAGTGTGGGAGGAAAGCAGAGCGCCCGGGGGAAAACCCGCGCAGGTCACCGGGAGAACGTACAAACTCCGTACAGACAGCACCCGTAGTCAGGATCGAACCCGGGTCTCTGGCGCTGTGAGGCAGCGACTCTACCCGCTGCGCCACTGCGACGCCTTAAAGTTCTTCCAGCACTTTGTGTTTTGTTCTACGCAAGGAAAAGCTACAGATCGCACGTCGTATCGGGAAAGAGTCCTGGACAGTACCTAACGTGTAGGAAGGAACTGCAGATGCTGGTTCAAACCGAAGATAGACACAAAATGCTGGAGTAACTCAGCGGGACGGGCAGCATAAGGGTCTCAACCGGAAACGTCACCCGTTCCTTCTCTGCAGAGATGCTGAGTTATGCAGGGGGTCACAGTTTAAGAATAAGGGGTCGGCCATTTAGGACAGATATGAGGAGAAACTTTTTCACCCAGAGAGTTGTGAATCTGCGGAATTCTCTGCCACAGAAGGCAGTGGAGGCCAATTCACTGGATGTTTTCAAGAGAGAATTAGATTTAGCTCTTAGGGTTCATATGGGGAGAAAGCAGGAACGGGTAACTTATTTTAGATGATCAGCCATGATCATATTAAATGCTGGTGCTGGCTCAAAGTGCCTACTCCCGCACCTATGTTTCTATGTTTCTACTCAAACTTTTTGTGTCTGTCCCTGGAAAGTACCTCCCAGTCCTGGGTTACAGCATAAAAGAGGAAATGGGAGAGGGGAGAAGAGGGAATGACCGGGGTGTGAATGGCCCTTGATTATGTTGGCTGCTTGCCTGAGGCAGCGTGAATCACCGCAAGATCGGTGGGAGTCAGAGAGAGAAGATTGTTAAGGGCTTGGACACGCTAGAGGCAGGAAAAATGTTCCCGATGTTGGGGGAGTCCAGAACCAGGGGCCACACAGTTTAAGAATAATGAGTAAGTCATTTAGAACAGAGACGAGGAAACACTTTTTCTCACAGAGAGTTGTGAGTCTGTGGTATTCTCTGCCTCAGAGGGCGGTGGAGGCCGGTTCTCTGGATGCTTTCAAGAGAGAGCTAGATAGGGATCATTAAAATAGCGGAGTCAGGGGATATGGGGAGAAGGCAGGAACGGGGTACTGATTGGGGATGATCAGCCGTGATCACAATGAATGGCGGTGCTGGCTCGAAGGGCCGAATGGCCACCTCCGGCACCTATTTTCTATGTTTTCTATGTAAACTAAAAAAAAATGCGTCTGCCATGGGTTACAAGGCAGTCCCACCTCATCATTCACGCACGGCTGCTGAATATTAACCCCCACGGATCGTGAACAATGTGTCTGTGAAGGTGCTGGCTACAGGCAGGCGTCAGGAAACTGGTTGACGTTTACTAGCCCAGTGACATTTCCCTTTAAGAGCCAACATTAGTGGCAGCGTATTTCCTGCCACTACTGTTGGGCTACAAGCAGCCAGTGGAGGAGCAAAGGCCCGGAGCCCACAGTAGTGTCCAGAGAATCCCTGGTCGGCATCGAGCGGGGGTCGCACCAGACACACACACGTAGACCCTGAGGGGGGAGGAGGGATGAAGGGGAAGGAACGGGGGAAGGTGAGGGGGGGGATGAAGGGGAGGTGATGAGGGGGGGGTGAGGGGGTGAGGGAGGGGTGAGGGGGGGGGGGAGGGGATGAGGAGGGGAGGGAGAAGGGGGGTGGTGAGGATGAGTGGGGGAGGAGGGGTGGGTGATAAGGTGGTGAGGATGAAGTGGAGGGGATTGGGGAGGTGAAGGGGGATGAGGGAGATGGGGGTGGGAGTGAGGGAGAGGTGTAGAGGGATGGGGGAGGTTAAGGGATGGGGATAAAGGGGAGGTGATGAGGGGGGGGATGAGGGGATGAGGGTGGGATGAGGGTGGGATGAGGGGTGAAGGAGAGGGGGTGGGGGGGATGAAGGGGTGGGGATGAGGGGGGTGAGGGGAGAAGGGGTGGGGGTGAAAGAGAGGGGGTGGGGGTGAGGGGAGAGGGGGTGGGGGGATGAAGGGGAGGGGATGAGGTGGAGGGGGGTGAGGGGAGAAGGGGTGGGGGTGAGGGAGAGCGGGTGGGTGGGATGAAGGGGAGGGGATGAGGTGGAGGGGATGAGGGGGAGAGGGTGGGGGTTGAGGGGAAGGGGTGGGGGGAATGATGAAGGGGAGGGGATGAGGGGGAGATGAGGGGGGGGGATGAGGGGATGAGGGGGTGTGGAGGGGATGAAGGAGAGGGGGTGGGGGGTGAGGGAGAGGGGGTGGTGGGGGTGGGGATCAGTGTGTGTCTATGTGCATGCACTCGCATACACTTACTGAGGTCTGTGTCAGTTGCATGTGTGTGAACAGTAGCGAATGGGAGAGGGCAAGTGTGTGCATGTGTATAAGAGTGTGTGTGTGTGTGTGTGAGTCCTCTCTCACCGGCCCCCTCCCTCAGCACCGCCCCTCCCACAGTGCTGTCTACTCTAACAGTGTGAGATCATTTAAGGCAGCGTTTCCCAAGCTGACTACACGGATGTTTTATGGCTTGCAGCTTGTGAAATAAATTCCCAGCGATGAACGGAACTAGGGATTAGGCAGTTAATAGCGAGAGGGGGGGAAGATTACAGTTTGTGTCTAAAAATGGAACCTTTTCCCAAAGCACAGGTCAGCTCCGAGATGCCGAGGGGATTGTGGAATGGAAGCAATGCGATGCGTAGCCTGCTGTGTGATTCTGTGCCATGAAACTGGGGCTCAAGTCCAAGTGTTAGTCATAGAGCTGTACAGCACGGAAACAGGCCCTTCAGCCCGTCACTTTCATGCTGTCCAAGTAGCCATATTGTACTAACCCGGTCAGGTGGGCTGGCTGGCCTCTTTGTGCGCTCTACATTTGGAGCTGTGCGCGCAAGAGTTTAGTTTAGTTTAGTTTGGGGATACAGCGCGGCAACAGGCAACTCGAAACTAAACTCGGCTTGTACTCGCTAGAATTTAAAAGCTTGAGGGGGGATCTCCTAGAAACCTACAAAATTCTTAAGGGGTTGGACAGGCTAGATGCAGGAAGATTGTTCCCGATGTTGGGGAAGGCCAGAACAAGGGGGTCACAGTTTAAGGATGAGGGGGAAGTCTTTTTGGGCCGAGATGAGAAAAACATTTTTCACACCGAGAGTGGTGAGTCTGTGGGATTCTCTGCCACAGAAGGTAGTTGAGGCCAGTTCACTGGCTATATTTAAGAGGGAGTTAGATGTGGCCCTTGTGGCTGAAGGGATCAGGGGGTATGGAGAGAAGGCAGGTACGGGATACTGAGTTGGATGATCAGCCATGATCGTATTGAATGGCGGTGCTGGCTCGAAGGGCCGAATGGCCTACTCCTGCACCTGTTTTCTATGTTCCTATGTTAAACTGCGCCATTGCCCCTTCCGATTGAATGGCAGAAAGGGCTGAATGGTCTACTTCTGCTGATGGTTTCATAAACAACGTTTGCCTTGGACTTCAGCACAAATTCCTCAACAAGTTAAAAAGCTCCAGATTCTCATAACTTTAGCGGCATTAGCGGACTCAGAGACCTTCAAAATTAATCTCTCCCTGAGCCCGAGAAAGCGTTTGAAACTTGGACGTGATGTAGTGCTGGAAAGCTCTCAATGTAAACAGAGGGGACTGGTTTTCGGGGCCAGATGGTTGACGTGAAGAAATGTATCAGCGAGCGGCAGCGGGGAGAACTGACTCCTCACCTACTTACTGAGAGCCAGGGATATAAAGGTCCCAGTCTTGTCTGAAGTTTGCAAGTGCTTTACAGCCAAACATGCCTGTGTAGTTTATGGATACAGCACGGAAACAGGCCCTTCGGCCCACAGAGTCTGCGCTAACCAGCGATCCCCGCACACTAACATAAGCCTACACACACTGACTAAACCAATTATACAAACCCAAGCCAATTAACCTACAAACCTGCACGTCTTTGGAGTGTAGGAGGAGACCAAAGAACTCGGAGAAAACCCACGCAGGTCGCGGGGAGAACGTACAGAGAGCACCCGTGGTCGGGATCGAACCCGGGTCTCCGGCGCTGCAAGCGCTGTGAGGCAGCGACTCTACGTGCTGGAGGACCCCGCCAGCATCATCAAGGACCAGTCGCACCCCGGCCGCTCCCTCTTCCCCCCTCTCCCATCGGGCAAGAGGTACAGAAGTGTGAAAACAAACGCACACACCTCCAGATTCAGAGACAGTTTCTTCCCAGCTGTTCTCAGGCAACTGAACCATCCTACCACAACCAGAGAGCGGTCCTGAACTACTATCTGCCTCATTGGTGACCTTTGGACTATTCTCAGGGCATAAGGTCATAAGGAATAGGAATAGAATTAGGCCATTCGGCCCATCAAGTCTACGCTGTCATTCAATCATGGCTAATCTTTCTCTCCCTCCTAACCCCATTCTCCTGCTTTCTCCCCATAACCCCTGTACTAATCAAGAATCTATCGATCTCTGCCTTAAATATATCCACTGATGGCCTCCACAGCCTTCTGTGGCAAAGAATTCCACTGATTCACCACCCTCTGACTAAAGCAATTTCCCTTCATCTCTTTCCTAAAAGAACATCCTTTAATTCTTGAAGATCCTTTAGTTCTTGACCCCAACACACTTACACTACCCTACACACACTAGGGACAATTTACAATTATACCAAGCCAATTAACCTACAAACCTGCACGTCTTTGGAGTGTGGGAGGAAACCGGAGCACCCGGAGAAAACCCACGCGGGTTACGGTGAGAAGGTACAAACTCCGTACAGACAGCACCCGTAGTCAGGATCGAACCCGGGTCTCTGGCGCTGTGAGGCAGCAACTCTACCGCTGCGCCACCCTGTATTTCTACAACACTAGTGTTTAATTCCACAACCTTCTACCTCAAAGCAGCTTGTGGTCTCTCTCTATCTCTCTGTGGCTGCCATCTATGATGTCTTTGCTCATTAGGGAAACCTATTTCCTGGAATGCTTGTGAATATCTGTGAAGCTGCCGTTTAGAGAACGCACTGTAAATATAATGAGGTCCGCGTGAATCTGCCCCTCGGGGCTCTGTGAGCTTGTCAGACTGGCCTTTGTGCCTTTGATGTCCTCCTCTCTGCGATGTGTGTCCCACTTACGCGATGGTGTTAATAAACCTCGCGGCACGAGGCACGGGAATGTCAGTGGGGGTTGGAGTGCGGAGTGGTGCCCTTTAACACAAATTGACTTACAAATTGGTGACACAAGAGGTCTCTGGCGTTGTGAGGCAGCAACTCCACTGCTGTGCCACCCGGCCGCCTGTTCATAGAAACATAGACAATAGGTGCAGGAGGAGGCCATTCGGCCCTTCGAGCCTGCACTGCCATTCAATATGATCATGGCAGATCATCCAACTCAGTATCCTGTACCTGCCTTCTCTCCATACCCCCTGATCCCTTTAGCCACAAGGGCCACATCTAACTCCCTCTTCTTGCATCTAACCATATAACCATATAACAATTACAGCACGGAAACAGGCCCTCTCGGCCCTTCCAGTCCGTGCCGACCATTTGTTTTCCCCTAGTCCCATCTACCTGCACTCAGACCATACCCCTCCATTCCCTTCACGTCCATATACCTATCCACTTTACTCTTAAATGTTAAAATCGATCCTGCCTCCACCACTTCTGCTGGAAGCTCATTCCACACAGCCACCACCCTCTGAGTAAAGAAGTTCCCACTCACGTTACCCCGAAACCTCTGTCCCTTAATTCTCATGTCATGCCCTCTTGTTTGAATCTTCCCTACCCTCAATGGGAAAAACGTATCCACGTTAACTCTGTCTATCCCTTTCATCATTTTAAAGACCTCAATCAAGTCCCCCCTTAACCTTCTGCGCTCCAAAGAATAAAGACCTAACTTGTTCAAACCTTTCTCTGTAACATAGTTGCTGGAACCCTGGCAACATTCTAGTAAATCTCCTCTGTACTTTCTCTATTTTGTTGACATCCTTCCTATAACTAGGCGACCAAAATTGTACACCATACTCCAGAATTGGTCTTACCAATTCCTTGTACAATTTTAACATTACTTCCCTACTCCTATATTCAATGCTCTGATTTATAAAGGCCAGCACACCAAAGGCTTTCTTTACCACCCTATCTACATGCGATTCCACCTTCAGGGAACTATGCACAGTTATTCCTAGATCCCTCTGTTCCACAGCATTCCTCAATTCCATACCATTTACCATGTACGTCCTATTTTGATTTGTCCTGCCAAGATGTAGCACTTCACACTTAACAGCATTAAACTCCATCTGCCATCTTAACCAACCTTCCAGGGGGAACCTTGTCAAAGGCCTTACTGAAATCCATATAGACAACATCCACTGCTTTACCCTCATCAATTTCCCTAGTTACCACTTCAAAAAATTCAAGAAGGTATCTAGAATTCATCTAGCCTGTCCAACCCCCTGTTATTTCAAAGGGAATAGATCTGGGCCAATATTAGTGGTAGTGTTGCTGCCTCACACTTCCACTCCGATCCCCCTCCAATGGGACTGGATACCCTCTGCCTTGCCCCCCAATGGAGCAACACTCCCTTCATCGCTAATACCCTCCGATCAGCCGCTCTCCACTGCCCCTCCAATGGGGCAGGAAATCCTAGGCCTTGCTCCTCCAACAGGCCATCACCCATCTCTGGTGCTCCTCAAATGTTGCGTCAACCACTCTCAGTTACATGTTGGCCTTTATAACAAGAGGAGTCGAGTATAGGAGCAAAGAGGTCCTTCTGCAGTGTTTAAGAAGGAACTGCAGATGCTGGAAAATCAAAGGTAGACAAAAATGCTGGAGAGGCTCAGCGGGTGCAGCAGCATCTATGGAGCGAAGGAAATAGGCAACGTTTCGGGCCGAAACCCTTCTTCAACCTTCCTTCTCCAGTTCTACATCAATGATTTGGATGAAGGGTTTCAAAGTAACATTGGCAAATTTGCAGATGACACAAAGCTGGGTGGCAGTGTGAACTGTGAGGAGGACGCTATGGGAATGCAGGGTGACTTGGACAGGTTGGGGGAGTGGGCAGATGCATGGCAGATGAAGTTTAATGCGGATAAATGTGAGGTTATCCACTTTGGTAGCAAAAACAGGAAGGCAGATTACTATCTAAATGGGGGTTACACAAAAAGCTGGAGAAACTCAGCGGGTGCAGCAGCATCTAAGGACGAAGGAGATAGGCGACGTTTCGGGAACCCTTCTTCAGAACCCGAAACGTCGCCTATCTCCTTCGCTCCTTAGATGCTGCTGCACCCGCTGAGTTTCTCCAGCTTTTTGTGTAACCCTCGATTCTCCAGCATCTGCAGTTCCTTCTTCAACACTATCTAAATGGCGTCAAGTTGGGAAAAGGGGAAGTGCAATGGGATCTGGAGGTCTGTCAGTCTATGAAAGTAAGCATGCAGGTACAGCAGGCAGTGAAGAAAGCAAATGGCATGTTGGCCTTTATAACAAGAGGAATCGAATATAGGAGCACAGAGGTCCTTCTGCAGTTGTACAGGGCCCCAGTAAGACCCCATCTCGATTATTGTGTGCAGTTTTGGTCCCCTAATTTGAGCAAGGACATTCTTGCTATTGAGGGAGTGCAATGTAGGTTTACAAGGTTAATCCCAGGATGGCGGGACTGTCATATGCTGAGAGAATGGAGCGGCTGGGCTTGTACACTCTGGAGTTTAGAAGGATGAGAGGCAATCTCATTGAAACATATAAGATTGTTAAGGGTTTGGAAACATGTTCCCAATGTTGGGGGAGTCCAGAACCAGGGGCCACAGTTTGAGAATAAGGGGTAAGCCATTTAGAACAGAGGCGAGGAAACACTTTTTCACCCAGAGAGTGGTGAGTCTGTGGATTCTCTGCCTCATAGGGCGGTGGAGGCCGGTTCTCTGGATGCTTTCAAGAGAGAGCTAGATAGGGCTCTTAAAAATAGCGGAGTCAGGGGATATGGGGAGAAGGCAGGAATGGGGTACTGATTGGGGATGATCAGCCATGATTACATTGAATGGCGGTGCTGGCTCGAAGGGCCGAATGGCCTACTCCTGCACCTATTGTCGATTGTCTCCCCCCAACAGGGCAGGACCCCCACTCTGCTGCCCCTCCAAATGGGGCAAGCTCCCTCCAATATGGTAACTCTATCCCCAAACCCATCTCTGATCCCCTTCCAATGGGGCGCACTGCCTCTGCTGCCCCTCCAAATGGCCACACACCATCTCCTTGCCCCTCCACTGAGACAAGGCTCCCTCTCCATTCCCCATCAATGGGGCACCATTCTCTCTCTATACCCCCTTTCAATGGGGTGAAACCCATCCATTGGGATATTGCCATCTCTCCAATGCTTCTCTGATGGGGCATCAACATATCTTCGTGCCCCTACCATGGGGCATGCCCCCTCTCGGCGAGCCCAAGCGTAGGCTCGGCCTTCATTTCACTGAACACCTCCGCTCAGTCCGTCTTAACCTACCTCCCGGTGGCACAGCACTTCAACCCCCCCCCTCCCATTCCCATTCCCAATCCGACCTTTCTGTCCTGGGCCTCCTCCATTGACAGATTTAGTCCAACTGCAAATTGGAGGAACCCCAGCACCTCATATTTCGCTTGGGTAGTTTACACCCCAGCGGTATGAACATTAACTTCTCCAACTTCAGATAGCCCTTGCTTTCTCTCTCTCTCCATCCCCTCCCCCTTCTTCCATTAGTCTCACTGTCTCCGACTACATTCTATCTGTCCCGCCAACTCCCCTGACATCAGTCTGAAGAAGGGTCTCGACCCGAAACGTCGCCCATTCCTTCTCTCCGTAGATGCTGCCTGACCCGCTGAGTTACTCCGGCATTTTGTGTCTACTCTCTCCATCACCCATCCATTGTGGTATCACCAACGCTCCAATGCCCCTCCAATGGGCCATCACCCATCTCCCCACTGCTCGTCCAACGTTGCGTCAACCCCTCTTAACCAACCCCTTCAATGGGGTACAGCTCCCTCTCCATTGCCCCTTAAATGGGGTGTCAACATCTCACCATGTCCCATCAGTGGGAGATAGATAGTCCCTCTCTGCTGCTCTGTGAGGGGGCAGTCCTCACCCACCCAGCCTCGCCAACACCCCCTCGATGGCAATGCCCTTCCACCCTATGGGATGACCTCCCCACCCCTATTTAGGGACCCCCCCTCCCCTTGGGATACCCCATGTGGGACACACCCTGTCAGCCACCTCACTATGAGACCCCCCCACCCCCATCCCAAGAAACGTAGAAAATAGGTGCAGGAGGAGGCCATTCGGCCCTTCGAGCCAGCACCGCCATTCAATGTGATCACGGCTGATCGTCCCCTATCAATAACCCGTGCCTGCCTTCTCCCCATATCCCTTGACTCCACTAGCCCCTAGAGCTCTATCTAACTCTCTCTTAAATCCATCCAGTGACTTGGCCTCCACTGCCCTCTGTGGCGGGAATTCCACAAATTCACAACTCTCTGGGTGAAAAAGTTTTTTCTCACCTCAGCCTTAAATGACCTCCCCTTTATTCTAAGATTGTGGCCCCTGGTTCTGGACTCTGGACAAGCTGGATGCAACTTCCCCCGACGTCAGATTCCTCCCACCCCCCACGGCGGAACACCCCCAATGTGCCCCCCCATCCCCACGACCTCCTCCCTCCTCCTCCCCCTGCATGTAATTTTGCGATTACCTCCCCCCGCATGAAGGATTTCTCCCCCACCCCAAACCATGGGACCCTCACCCACGTGACCCCCCCCCCCCACTCTGCGTGATCCAACCCCCACTACATAAGACCCCCTCCCCCCTTTGTGGAATCACTGCTTATGGGACCACCCCTAGGGATTCCCCCCCACCCCGAACCATGGGACCCCCCCTCCTGTGCCTCTCCCTCCCATAGAACCCCACCCTTCCCCCCCCTCCCCCCCCCCCATCTGTGACCCAATGATCCTACCATAAGACACCTCCCCCCTCTGGGAACCCCCTCCCCCCCACAGAACCCACACCTTGTGGGGTTCCCCCACTCACCCCAAACCATGGGACCCTACCCTGTGTGACCTAATCCCCCCCCACATAAGACCCCCCTCTCATGGGATACCTCCCCCCCCCACCCTTGGGAGCCCACACCTCACCCCCCCATTCCGCACCCACCCCGTATCCCCTAGGACCACCCCTCCCTCCACATGACCTCTTTCCTCCTCCTTGTGTGACTCCCCCCCACCCCTCCACCTCTCCCGTCCCCAACCCCCCACCCCACGCAAGCCCCCCCCCCCCCCCCCGATCTCGTGGGACTGACCTCGGTCGCTAGCAGTACTTCTACCGGCCGCCCCCGTTCCTTCCGGCATGTTGCGCTCGTCACCGCGGGGAGGACCTGAGGCCGAGAGGAGGAAACCATCAGTGGTGGGGATAGGTGAGGGGACGCGGGACGAAGGGCGGCCGGCTTGGCTGCAGGGTCTGGGGGTGGGTGGTGGCCATGGAGGTTGAACATCCACTCATTCCTCAGCCCCATCCCATTCCCAGCCCCAAGGACTGGTGGTTCCCATTAGACGGTGTCTGTCCAACACCAAGGGCATTTCGTCAAGGCTTTGAAACCTCCAGGATGTGGTGAGACCACATCTGGAGTATTGTGTACAGTTTTGGTCTCCTAATTTGAGGAAGGACAGCCTTGTGATTGAGGCAGTGCAGCGTAGGTTCACCAGATTGATCCCTGGGATGGCGGGACTGTCATATGAGGAAAGATTGAAAAGACTAGGCTTGTATTCACTGGAGTTTAGAAGGATGATCTTATAGAAACATATAAAATTATAAAAGGACTGGACAAGCTAGATGCAGGAAAAATGTTCCCAATGTTGGGTGAGTCCAGAACCGGGGGCCACAGTCTTAAAATAAAGGGGAGGTCATTTAAGACTGAGGTGAGAAAAAACGTTTTCACCCAGAGAGTTGTGAATTTATGAAATTCCCTGCCACAGAGGTCACTGGATGGATTTAAGAGAGAGTTAGAGCTCTAGGGGCTGGTGGAGTCTAGGGATATGGGGAGAAGGGCAGGCACGGGTTATTGATTGGGGATGAACAAACATGATCACCATGAATGGCGGTGCTGGCTTGAAGGGCCGAATGGCCTCCTCCTGCACCTATTTTCTATGTTCCTATGTCTCAAAGCAGGGACCCGAGTCTCAAGGCAGGGAGATGGGTGGCATGGTCGTACAGTAGCTGCCTTCCAGCGCCAGAGACCCTGGTTCGATCCTGACCACAGAGTTTGTACGTTTTCCCCGTGGGTTTTCTCCGGGATCTCCGGTTCCCTCACACACTCCAAAGACGTGCGGGTTTGTAGGTTAATTGGCTCGGTGTAAAATGTTTTAAAAATTGTCCCTAGCTGTGATAGTTGCGAACGGGGTGGGAGATTGCAACCTTCACGTGGTCCGCCCTGTTTCGACTAATGCAATCAACTCGACGTGCACAAACGTGAGGTCAAATAGAACAAGTTGTCCTACAACTTTAGGCTGTGCACGCCACACGAAAGAAGAAGAGAGTTGTGAGTCTGTGGAATTCTCTGCCTCAGAGGGCGGTGGAGGCCGGTTCTCTGGATGCTTTCAAGAGAGAGCTAGATAGGGCTCTTAAAGATAGCGGAGCCAGGGGATATGGGGAGAAGGCAGGAACGGGGTACTGATTGGGGATGAGCAGCCATGATCACATTGAATGGCCGTGCTGGCTCGAAGGGCCGAATGGCCTACTCCTGCACCTATTGTCTATAGTGTGTAAGGTAGTGTTGGTGTGCTTGGATCGCTGGTCAGTGCAGACTAGATGGGCTGAAGGGCTGTATCTCTAAACTTAACCAGTGTGTGGAATCAAGAGGAACAGGGCGTTGGGTCCAGCTTGGAGATACAGCATAGGACAGTGCCTTTGGCCCAGAGAGCCCAAGCTGACCAGCGATCGCTCGGTTACACTAGCTGTTATCCCACCTCCTCATCCACTCCTTGCAACTGAGGGGCAAATTACAGAATCCAATTGGGATGTGGGAAGAAACCGAAGATCCCGGAGGAAACCCACCGGGTCCGCACCAGCCAGCGATCCCCGCACACTACTATCTTAGGAACGGGCGGCGTTTCGGTTCGAGACCTTTCTTTAGTCGAAACGTCACCCATTCCATCTCTGCAGAGATGCTGCCTGTCCCGCTGGGCTACTCCAGCATTCTGTGGCTATCTTCGGTTTAAACCAGCATCTGCAGTCCCTTCCTACACACCTAAAACCACCTGTCCCACGGTACGAGTTCGAGTTCATTCCAAGAGCTCTCCCGAGTTTGCCCAGATTCGAACTCGGAGATTTACGGTAATGGCCGCTCGTCGGTACTCGGGGCTCTCGTGGACATTTCTCAACATGTTGAAAAATCTTCACCAGTCTTCCCGTGCTTACCTGCCGTTAGCGAGTCTCCCCGAGTACCTGCCGTTAGCGTTACGAGCCGCTAAGAGACGTCCCCGAGCTCCGACGTACCCCGCTACGTTCATTCTCTGTGCTTACCACGAGTTTGATTTTTTTTTTAACTCGGGAGAGCTCTTGGAATGAACTCGCACCGTGGGACAGGGCTATAAACCTGTACGTCTTTGGAGTGTTGGAGGAAAACAAAGATCTCGGAGAAAACCCACGCAGGTCACGGGGAGAACGTACAAACTCCGTACAGACAGCGCCCGTAGTCGGTATCGAACCTGGGTCTCTGGCGCTGTGAGGCAGTAACTCCACCACTGCGACCCAGATGACATCTACCCCAGCACATATTGTAGTTGAGTTGCAGCTCCTTACATCCGAGCCTGATTTAGCCCAGCTGCTCGACATGTGACTCTCAAACCCCCCCCCCCCCCACCCACCCCCCCAAATATTTGCAAGCTCGGCGCTGACACTGCAGATGGGACCTCTCATTCGATCGGAATTTTTTTTAAACAGAATTCCAATCGGACCATCCCACCATGCGGCTGTATCCCACATGTTGCTCCCAACACAGGCACAAAAACAGCAGCCAACATTGTCAAAGACTTGTCTCCCCCTCCTTCCCCCCCCCCCCCTCCCCACTCCCACCCGGCAAAAAGGCCCCGAAACCTGGCAGCGCGCTCCCCAAGACTGAGGAACAGCTTCACCCTGAAGGTAGACACAAAATGCTGGAGTAACACAGCGGGCCAGGCAGCATCTCTGGAGAGAAGGAATGGGTGACGTTTCAGGTCGAGACCCTTCTTTACACTCAACAGACTTCAGGAATTCCCCTTTGTTATCAGGCTTCTGAAAGGTCCTTCCATAAGCTAGGGCACTGTCCGATTCACCTCTACCCCATTGCGGACATTGGACTTTGTCTCTGGAACTGATGCGCTACAATGCTGAGAACTGTATTCTGCACTCTGTATCTTCCCCTTTGCTCTGCTGGAATTTGACCTGATTGTATGTATGTTCAGTATTATCTGATCTGCATGGGCAGCGTGCAGGACAAAGCTTTTCACTGTATCTAGAT
The DNA here is from genome assembly GCA_035221665.1 of Okamejei kenojei. Taxonomy (NCBI): domain Eukaryota; kingdom Metazoa; phylum Chordata; class Chondrichthyes; order Rajiformes; family Rajidae; genus Okamejei; species Okamejei kenojei. Next base: position 4,219,908 of record CM069171.1, read on the forward strand.
ATACGTGACAATAATAAACCTAAACCTTAGGCCCACCAAGACCGAGCTGCCCACGTGTAAGGAGGTTGCACAGCAGTCCAGGTCGCGTCCCGTGTGTTGCCACGCAACACCAAGTGGAGTACACGCGATGAACTGCAGGTAGGCACTTACATAGAAACATAGAAACATAGACAATAGGTGCAGGAGTAGGCCATTCGGCCCTTCCAGCCTGCACCGCCATTCAATATGATCATGGCTGATCATCCAACTCAGTATCCCGTACCTGCCTTCTCTCCATACCCCCTGATCCCTTTAGCCACAAGGGCCACATCTAACTCCCTCTTAAATATAGCCAACGAACTGGCCTCAACTACCTTCTGTGGCAGAGAATTCCACAGATTCACCACTCTCTGTGTGAAAAAAGTTTTTCTCATCTCGGTCCTAAAAGACTTCCCCCTAATCCTTAAACTGTGACCCCTTGTTCTGGACTTCCCCAACATCGGGAACAATCTTCCTGCTTCTAGCCTGTCCAACCCCTTAAGAACTTTGTACGTTTCTATAAGATTCCTCAATCTTCTAAGTTCTAGCGAGTACAAGCCGAGTCTATCCAGTCTTTCTTCATATGGAAGTCCTGCCATCCCAGGAATCAGTCTGGTGAACCTTCTCTGTACTCCCTCTATGGCAAGAATGTCTTTCCTCAGATTAGGAGACCAAGGCTTCCAATGTAATGGACCTGTTAAAAACCGCCGAAAAAACAGCCAAAATGGTCAATCTTTGCGCTGTAAAAAAATTTGGAAATCGGAGTAACCGTGAGGGACATCTATCCTACTTCAGAATTCCAAAAGTGAGGAGAAATTATGGAAGAGAGAAGCGACAGCTCAAGGGACAACAACAGCTAAAGCGGTTGGCGAACATCGACCATTTTGGCGTGTTTTAACAGGTAAGAAAGTAGGCGTTTCGTGTATTAACAGTGTATGCCGGGAGCTGCCGTGTCCTCCACATGGATGGAGCTGCTCCGTGCATCATGCCCTTTGACCTGATGTAACCCCCCCCCTATACCAATCCTACATTAAACCCATTTTATCTTCCCCCCCCACCCATGGCCACTCTCCTAGATTACACCACTCACCTACACACTTGGGACAAATTCATAGTGGTCAGATAAAGTATCAACTCGCTCGTCTTTAGAGTGTGGATGGAAACCGGAGCTCCCGGAGGAAACCCACGCAGGTCGCGGGGGGAACGTATAAACTCCGTACAGACAGAACCCATCGTCAGGATCGAACCTGCGTCTCTGGAGTTTTAAGGCAGCAACTCTACCGCTGTGCCACCCCGATTGTTTGTTCCCCTACCCTGGGGGTAAATCTGTGCATTCACCCTGTGTATTCCCCTGATTTTAGACACTTTATAAGATCACCCCTTCAGCCTCCTGTGCTCCCAGGAATAAAGTCCCAGGTAGACACAAAATTCTGGAGTAACTCAGCGAGCCAGGCAGCATCTCTGGAGAGAAGGAATGGGTGATGTTTCCGTTTGAGACCCTTCTTCAGACTTGCCTGCCCAACCTCTCCCTACAGCCCAGGGATCTTATAGAAACATACAAAATTCTTAAGAGGTTGGACAGGCTAGATGCAGGGAGATTGTTCCCGATGTTGGGGAAGTCCAGAACAAGGGGTCACAGTTTAAAGATAAGGGGGAAGTCTTTTAGGACCGAGATGAGAAAAACATTTTTCACACAGAGAGTGGTGAATCTGTGGAATTCGCTGCCTCGAGTCCTGGCAACATCAGGCAACTGAAAAAACCTACCAGAACCAGAGAGCAGTGCTGAACTGCTATCTACCGCCTTGATGACCCTCGGACTATCCTTGATCAGACTTTGTTGGCTTTACCTTGCACCAAAAGTTATTCCCTTGTCATGCATCTATACACTGTAAATAGATTGATTGTAATCATGTATTGTCTTTCCGCTGACTGGTTAGCACGCAACAAAAGCTTTTCACTGTACCTCGATACATACACGTGACAATAAACTAAACGGAACTGAAACTAAACTGAACACCAAAAGGTCCTAGGAAATTGAAGGCACATGGCGAACTTGACTGGCGATCCCTGTAAGCAACATAGAAACATAGAAAATAGGTGCAGGAGGAGGCCATTCAGCCCTTCGAGCCTGCACCGCCATTCATTGCGATCGTGGCTGATCGTCCCCTATCAATAACCAGTGCCTGCCTTCTCCCCATATCCCTTGACTCCACTAGCCCCTAGAGCTCTATCTAACTCTCTCTTAAATCCATCCAGTGACTTGGCCTCCACTGCCCTCTGTGGCAGGGAATTCCACAAATTCTCAACTCTCTGGTTTAAAAATATTTTTCTCACCTCAGTCTTAAATGACCTCCCCTTTATTCTAAGGCTGTGGCCCCTGGTTCTGGACTCGCCCCACATTGGGAACATTCGTCCCGAAACGTTGCCTATTTCCTTCGCTCCATAGATGCTGCCTCACCCGCTGGTTTAAACCGAAGATAGGGACACAAAAAGCTGGAGTAACTCAGCGGGACAGGCAGCATCTCTGGAGAGAAGGACCCATTTCCACAGATGCAGCCTGCCCCGCTGAGTTACTCCAGCTTTTTGTGTCTATCTTGACTGGCGATCTGACTATTACGGAGCTGACATGGGGAATATTCTCTGCATAGCCCACTGAATTCCTCACATTACCTTTCTGTTGACACACAATTAGAATCTTCCGCCTGTCTCTCTGTATCGGGCGAAGTATGTGACATTGTCTAGCCAGGAAATTCCACTGAGAGTGACTGGTCCCCTAAATTACTTCCAATCATATTTTATCTTCTATTTTGAGCGCCGTTCTCAGCCATCGAGACTGGCGACATATTTTTAGTTTAAGCTGTGATTATGATTTTTTAAAAGTGATTGATTTTCATGTTGTTCTACAAGAGAGAGTTTAGTTTAGCTTAGTTTGTAGATACAGCACGGAAACAGGTCCTTCGGCCCATCAAGCCCATGCCAGTCAGCGATCCCCACACACAAGCAGTATCTTAGACATACTAGGGAAGGGGCATTTTTTTTTCAACTGAAGCCAAATTAACCTACATAGAAACATAGAAAATAGGTGCAGGAGGAGGCAATTCGGCCCTTCGAGCCTGCACCGCCATTCAATATGAGATAAACATAGAAACATGGACAATAGGTGCAGGAGGAGGCCATTCGGCCCTTCGAGCCTGCACCGCCATTCAATGTGATAGAAACATAGAAACATAGACAATAGGTGCAGGAGGAGGCCATTCGGCCCTTCGAGCCTGCACCGCCATTCAATATGATCATGGCTGATCATTCAACTCAGTATCCCGTACCTGCCTTCTCTCCATACCCCCTGATCCCTTTAGCCACAAGGGCCACATCTAACTCCCTTAAATATAGCCAATGAACTGGCCTCAATTACATTCTGTGGCAGAGAATTCCACAGATTCGCCGCTTTCTGTGTGAAAAATGATTTTCTCATCTCAGCCCTAAAAGACTTCCCCCTTATCCTTATTCCCCCTAAACTGTAGTTTCGAGATACAACATGGACACAGGCTCTTTGGCCCACTGAGTCCGTGCTGATCAGCGATCACCCCATACTCTAGCGCTATCTACGACTAGCACTAACCCACAAACCTGTACGCCTTTGGAGTGTGGGAGGAAACCGGAGCACACGGAAAAACCCACGTAGTTACAGGAAGAGCGTGCCAACTCCGTACAGTCAGCACCTATAGTCAGGATCGAACTGATGGGCCGAAGGGCCTGTTACCAGGCTGTATCTCCAAAGTAAAGACTAAGGTACTCCGTCAGTCTGAAGAAGGGTATCGACCCAAAACATTGTCTGCGCATTTCTCTCCACAGATGCTGCCTGACCCGCTGAGTTTCTCCAGCACTTTGATTAATTAAAGTTAGTCAAGGAGAGGGGCATTTGGGGACTTGTGAACTGCCCTAGAGTCATAGAGCCATAGAGTGGTGGCAAACAGGCCCTTTGGCCCAACTTGCCCACCCGCCAACATGTCCCACCTGCCCGCATTTGGTCCATACCCCTCCAAACCCGTCCTATTCATGTACCTGTCTAACTCTTTCTGAAACATTGGGATAGTCCCAGCCTCAACTACCTCCTCTGGCAGCTCGTTCCATACACCCACCACCCTTTGCGTGAAAAAGTTACCCCTCAGATTCCTATTAAATCTTTTTCCCTTCACCTTAAACCAATGTCCTCTGTTCCTCCATTCGCCTACTCTGGGCAAGAGACACTGTCCATCTACCTGATCTAATCCTTTCATGATTTTGTACACCTCTATAAGATCACCCCTCATCCTCCAGGGAATAGAATCCCAGCCTTCTCAACCTCTCCCTAGAGCTCACACCCTGGCAACATCCTTGTAAATCTTCTCTGTACTCTCTCCAGCTCGTGCATCGACCGATCTATTCTTCTCATGATTTTATACATTCATTCCTCTGGGATTATTCCACGGCGTTTTAATTTTAATTTAAGTACATTTTCAATTAGGGTGTCCACAGAAGATGCAGCTGTAGAGTTGCTGCCTTACAGGTCAGGGACCGGGGAGTGATCCTGACCTCGGGGACGGAGTTTGTACGTTCTCCCCGCCCGTGAACCTGCGTGGGTTTTCTCCGAGATCTTCAGTTTCCTTCCACACTCCAAAAACATACAGGTATGACAATAGACCATAGACAATAGGTGCAGGAGGAGGCCGTTCGGCCCTTCGAGCCAGCACCGCCATTCAATGTGATCGTGGCTGATCATCCCCAATCAGTACCCCGTTCCTGCCTTCTCCACCATATCCCCTGACTCCGCTATTTTTAAGAGCCCTATCTAGCTCTCTCTTGAAAGCATCCAGAGAACCGGCCTCCACCGCCCTCTGAGGCAGAGAATTCCACAGACTCACCACTCTCTGTGAGAAAAAGTGTTTCCTCGTCTCCGTTCTAAACGGCTTACTCCTTATTCTTAAACTGTGCGGCCCCTGGTTCTGGACGCCCCCAACATCGGGAGCATGTTTCCTGCCTCTAGCGTGTCCAAACCCTTTATAATCTTAATCTATGTAGGTTCATTGGCTTGGTGTATGTGTAACTTGCCCCTAGTGTGTGTGGAATGTGCGGGGCCAAAGGACCTGTTTCCGCGCTTTATCTCCGAACTAAACTAAATTGCTTCACTTACTCTGGGCAAGAGACTCTGTACATCTAAAATGTGCATCTGTGCCTTGCTATCCTCCACTCGGCAGCAGCAGCAGCAGCAGCAGGGAGACCAGGTCTCTAAGGTACGTTTCACAGCTGTTAAACGTACCTTAGCCATCGGAGGCTGGCTCCAGGAGTCTGACCCTGTAACTGTCTCCAGCTGGAGCCTATTACGCGGCCCAGCAGACAGACAGATTGCAAGGACCAGAATGTTAGAAATTAAAACAGGATAATTCCCGTGGGCGCGGGGCCAGGATTTGCGTGGAGACTGGGAAACAGGCTGGGACGCTGCACAAAATGCCTGCCGGAGGGCTGGGGATGGAGGGGGAGGGGGGTGGGGGGGGTGCGGGGAGGGGTTTGGGCAGGACCTACCGCCCCGAATCCCATCACAACCCTCTGCCATGCCCCATCACACACACACACACACACAAAGCCCAGACCCACCGTAGTAACGATTACATTGTAGTTACACCAAGGCTGTACAAAGCTTTGGTGAGGCCCACATACAGAAGTATTGAATAGGCCCTTCGGCCCAACTTACCCACACTGGCCAACATGTCCCAGCTACACTAGTCCCTGCCTGAAGGCCTACTTTTGGCCCATATCCCTCCAAACCTGTCCTATCCATGTAGTCACCCACTGGGTGTAGGCATTTCATATATGTACGTACACACATATACTCATATATATATATATATACATATATATATATATATATATATATATATATATATATATATATATATATATATATATATACACACACACACACACACACACACACACACACATATATATATATATACATATACATATTATATATATGTATATATATATATATATATATATATATATACACATATGTGTATGTGCATGTGTGTGCATATATATACACACACATATATAAATATAATAATTAATACGGAAAACCAAAACTATTGAGGGATTTAGTTTTGTTTAGAGATACAGCATGGAAACAGGCCCTTCGACCCACCAGGATCAAACCAGCCAGCAATCGCTCATTCTCACTATTTCTATGTTTAGGAAGGAACTGCAGATGCTGGAAAAATCGAAGGTAGACAAAAATGCTGGAGAAACTCAGCGGGTGAGGCGGCATCTATGGGGCAAAGGAAATAGGCAACGTGCTGCTATTCGTCCTATTTCCTGCTCCATAGATGCTGCCTCACCCGCTGAGTTTCTCCAGCATTTCTGTCTACTCTCACTATTTCTATATGGTCCAACTTTCTCATACACTCCCTACACTCTAGATGCAGTTTATAGAGGGTCAATTAGCCTACAAACCTGCACGTCTTCGGAGTGTGGGTGGGACCCGAATCTCGCAGCGAGAAAGATCCCTATCTCCCCAAAAACACCTTGTGGATGGAGAGTGGGGCCCGGATCCGGAAAACATTCCTTTCAGGAACGGTGGAAAACGAAACCGGAGCTTTCAGGAGGGAATTGGATGGAAACCATTTGCAGGGAAATGGGACAAAGAACCGACTGATGCTCGGCGGGCCTCTAGCGTTTTGAACTCCACGGAGCTGGAATGAGACACGGATTTCAAACCCAGAGGTGACAGAACAACCCAGGGAAACCCAGCGAGTACTGCCAATAAAACATAATGAAATTCCTTCTGGCCTGCATGGAGATTTGTCTCTCTCCTGCTGCTTCATTTGCAGACAAGAACATCAGTGTGCTCTGTATTAGTCAGTCGATGAGGCAAGTCGAGGGAACATCACCTTAACCCACAACCAGGCTATCAAGTTTCACTGCCGGCTCTACTGAGAAATTCTCCCTGCTGGAATGTCCTACACATTTATTATTTTTAAAAGATCTCCTTTCCCATGGCTTGTTAAAATCAGACGGTCACATATTATAGAACAGGCCCACTACGGGAGGCGCTAGGCTAGACACAAAGATGAGGGAAGTTTAGGAGGTTCTGAAGAAGGGTCTCGGCCCGAAACGTCCCCCATTCCTTCTCTCCCGAGTTGCTGCCTGTCCCGCTGAGTTACACCAGCATTTTGTGTCTATCTTCGGTGTAAACCAGCACCTGCAGTTCCTTTGCTGCCACAGCCAGACATAAAAACAGTTTTTATCCACGAGTAGTTGCTCTACTCAACAGCCAAAAATCTGTAGCCTCCCTCTGATCTGGTATTTTGTTGGTTCACATGCTTGATCAAAGGTGTTTTATCATTAATGTTTTATTATTATTAATGTTTAGTGTTTTCTGAGTCATTCGTAACTGTCACTGTATGTCATGTTGTTACTTGTGGGCGGAGCACCAAGGCAAATTCCTTGTATGTGAATACTTGGCCAACAAACTTACTTACTTACTTAATCCCACACATTAGGAAGTTCCTAATGTTCCTGATTAGTACGGGTGTCATGGGTTGTGGGGCGAAGGCAGGAGAATGGGGTTGAGAGGGAAAGATAGATCAGCCATGATTGAATGGCGGAGTAGACCTGATGGGCCGAATGGCCTAATTCCGCTCCTAGAACGTATAAGGGGAGATGTAGAGAGTGGTGGCAATGTTTTTGCGTTTTCAGTTTGAGACTTCAGACGTCTGCACTGTCCTATGTCCTAATTTAGTCTGGTCTGGAGATACAGCGCGGAAACAGGCCCTCCAGCCAACCGAGTCCACCCGACCAACGATTCTCGCACAAACACTATCCTACACCCGTAAGGGACAATTTACAATTTGGCCAATTAGCCTACAAACTGCACGACTTCTGGAATGTGAGAGGAAACCGGAGATCCCGGAGAAAACCCATGCAAGTCACGGGGAGAACGTGCAAACTTCAACCTCCAGCTTTTTGTGTCTATCTTCGGTTTAAACCAGCATCTGCAGCTCCTTCTTACATATTTATCCATTAACCTCAGTTTTAACCCAAGGTCCCCGCGCGACATCTGGTCACGACGCCTTGCCCTTGAGGGCCGTGACTCTCACTTCATCTCTGGGCAGTGGACAATAGACAATAGACAATAGGTGCAGGAGTAGGCCATTTGGCCCTTCGAGCCAGCACCGCCATTCAATGTGATCATGGCTGACTCATCCCCAATCAGTACCCCATTCCTGCCTTCTCCCCATATCCCCTGACTCCGCTATCTTTAAGAGCCCTATCTAGCTCTCCCTTGAAAGCATCCAGAGAACCTGCCTCCACCGCCCTCTGAGGCAGAGAATTCCACAGACTCACCATTCTCTGTGAGAAAAAGTGTTTCCTCGTCTCCGTTCTAAATGGCTTACTCCTTATTCTTAAACTGTCGCCCATGGTTCTGGACTCCCCCAACATCGAGAACATGTTTCCTGCCTCTAGTGTGTCCAAGCCCTTAACAATCTTATATGTTTCAATGAGATATCCCTCTCATCCTTCTAAACTCCAGAGGGTACAAGCCCAGCTGCTCCATTCTCTCAGCATATGACAGTCCCGCCATCCCGGGAATTAACCTACGCTGCACTCCCTCAATAGCAAGAATGTCCTTCCTCAAGTTATGGGACCAAAACTTCACACAATACTCCAGGTGTGGTCTCGCTAGGGCTCTGTACAACTGCAGAAGGACCTCGTTGTTCCTATATTCGATTCCTCTTGTTATAAAGGCCAACATGCCATTTGCTTTCTTCACTGCCTGCTGTACATGCATGCTTACTTTCATAGACTGATGTACAAGGACCCCCAGATCCTGTTGTACTTCCCCTTTTCCCAACTTGACACCAACTGAACATAGGGTCAGAGAGCATGGAAACAGGCCATTCTGCCCATCCAGTCCATGCCAACTAATTTGGACCTGTCTGGCGAACCCACACTGACCCGGGTGACCAGGTCATTGGCGATTCAGTGCCGCTCCACAGCCCTGCCCACGGACCTTCCAACATTCTGACGATGAGATGTTGACTGGGAGGAGAGTGGGCGCCAGATAGCCGGATGGGATTTGTCCAGCTCTTTGTGAACAAGATGTACTCTGGCGAATTTCCACTTCATGCCAGAGTTGGACTGGAACAGATTGGTCAGAGGCGCAGCTGGTTCTGGGGACCAGGTCTCTAATGCTACACCATTGGGGAGTCACAAACTAGGTTTAAGGTGAGGGTGGAACATGAGGGACTATTTTATTGTTAACAGAGGGTAGTGCGTATATAGAATTAGCTGCCAGAGGAAGCTGTGGCCAACAGATACAAGTACATTATTTAGAGTCCTGCCCTTCGCACAGGCCCTTCAGCCCATCTTTCCCATTCTGACCAAGTTGCCCCATCTCAGCCACACTTGCTCATATCCCTCTAGACCCTTCTTATCCATAGAAACGTAGAAAATAGGTGCAGGAGGAGGCCATTCGGCCCTTCGAGCCAGCACCGCCATTCATTGTGATCATGGCTGACCGTCCCCTATCAATAAACCATCGACCTCCAAGTGTCTTTTAAATTAGGCGGCACGGTGGCGCAGTGGTAAAGTTGCTGCCTCACAGCGCCAGAGACACGGGTTCGATCCTGACTACGGGCGCTGTCTGTACAGTTCTCCCCGTGACCACGTGGGTTTCCCCCGGCTGCTCCGGTTTTCTCTCACAGTCCAAGGCCGAACAGGCTTGTAGGTTACCCGGCTTTGGTTAAAAAAAAACAATAAATTGCCCCTAGTGTGTAGGACAGTGTACGGGGATGCTTTCTGGTTGGCACGGACTCTGTGGGCTGAAGGACCTGTTTCCACAATCTATCTCCAAAATGTAAAAAAAAAAAAATTCCCAGAATTCCTATCCCTGGACAACAGACTCCCAATTTTTGTCTTCTGTCTGAAGAAAGGTCTCGACCCGAAACGTCACCCATCCATTCCTTCTCTCCAGAGATGCGGCCTGCCCCGCCGAGTTACTCCAGCACTTTGTGTCAATCTTCGGTGTTAAACCAGCATCTGCAGTTCCTTCCTACAGATTGGGCAATCTTTGATTGGACTTTACCTTGCACTAAACGTTAATCCCCTGAACATGTGTCGGCACACTGTGAACGGCTCGATTACAATCACGTATTGTCTTTCCGCTGGGTGCTTCGCACGCAACGAAAGCTTTTCACTGTACCTCGGTACGCGTGACAATAAACCCAACTAAAGTAAGAAGTTTATTGTTCTATCTGGGACATATGACAATAAAATAATTTCGACCTAACTCTTGGGATTCCCAATGTTTTTCTACCCGCTAAAAGCCGCAATTCCAGGAATGATGGTGAGGGTTCTACCAATTGGTGGCAGCCAGCGCCATCTTCTTCGCTGCCGTGTGCCGGGAGAATGGCGCGGAGAAGGATTAACAAGTTCATCAGGAAGGCTGGGGCCGGAGTTGGATTCACGGGAGGTGGTCTTACTCCTCAAACTGTGGAGCATCCCGGACAATACCGCTCTCCCCTTCCGCGACACACTGGTCAACCTGAGGAGCACCTTCAGCAACAGACTGGTTCCACCAAGATGCAGCACAGAACGCCACAGGAGATCCTTTTTCCCTGTGGCTTGCACACTGTACAACTCCTCCCCCTTCTGTCGTGGGGTAGACTGACTCCCCTCCCCCAAAATCTTTGCGCATCCCCAATCCTTTCCACTCGTCACTTTAATTTCATGTTATCCATGTGAGGTTATCCACTTTGGTGGCAAAAACAGGAAAGTAGACTATTATCTGAATGGTGGCCGATTAGGAAAAGGGGAGATGCAATGAGGCCTGGGTGTCATGGTACACCAGTCATTGAAAGTAGGCATGCAGGTGCAGCAGGCAGTGAAGAAAGCGAATGGTATGTTCGCACTGATAGCAAAAGGATTCGAGTATAGGAGCAGGGAGGTTCTACTGCAGTTGTACAGGGTCTTGGTGAGACCGCACCTGGAGTATTGCGTACAGTTTGGGTCTCCTAATCTGAGGAAAGACATTATTGCCATAGAGGGAGTACAGAGAAGGTTCACCTGACTGATTCCTGGGATGTCAGGACTTTCATATGAAGAAAGACTGGATAGACTCGGCTTGTACTCGCTAGAATTTAGAAGATTGAGGGGGGATCTTATAGAAACGTACAAAATTCTTAAGGGGTTGGACAGGCAAGATGCAGGAAGATTGTTCCCGATGTTGGGGAAGTCCAGAACAAGGGGTCACAGTTTAAGGATAAGGGGGAAGTCTTTTAGGACCGAGATGAGAAAAACATTTTTCACACAGAGAGTGGTGAGTCTGTGGAATTCACCACTCCACAGAAGGTAGTCGAGGCCAGTTCATTGGCTATATTTAAGAGGGAGTTAGATGTGGCCCTTGTGGCTAAAGGGATCAGGGGGTATGGAGAGAAGGCAGGTACGGGATACTGAATTGGATGATCAGCCATGATCATATTGAATGGCGGTGCAGGCTCGAAGGGCCGAATGGCCTACTCCTGCACCTATTTTCTATGTTTCTATGTTTCTATGTCTCGTGTATCTTGTTGTGTTTTATGACTGTTAGCAGACCAATTTCCCTCCTGGGATAATTGAAGTTCTGTCGCATGGTGTGGTGTCGTTAGTCAGGATTGTAGCCATTCCAGAGGACTGACGTTACCATTCCCTCGCACCACAGTGTATTCCGTCAGTTGTGGCATTCCGTGAATTAGAAAAGATTTGGAAATAATGCCTGCAAATCCCCTCGGAGGGAGAGAGGAAGAGAGGGAGAGAGAAAGAGAGAGAGAGAGAGAGAGAGAGAGAGAGAGAGAGAATGTCGGGATGCATGGGAGATGATGTCATGTCAGCTCACCGCAAGTGGACCAGACAGGGTTCTCACACTGAACGACAACAAAAATAACCTTCACAGAGGGACAAGAGTGAGAGCCAAACTCTACCCGCGCTCCAGCCAACCAAAGCCCTGACGTCAGCCTCCAAACGTCTTCTGAAGAAAAGCCACAGCTCACAGACTTTCACAAACTTCCAAGCTAAGAAAAATAATCATTTAAAGGCACCCAGGGAGTTGGAATATTTCAGAGTTTGGACACAGCAGAGCTGGGGATGTAATGGGAACTTAGCTGACCTGGATGGGTTTATTTTTATAATACGAGTTAAAAAACATTCTAATTTAAAATTTAAAACAAAAATCGTCCATTTAACCAGACAAGCATTCCACTAGTATCTGGGATGCTAGCAGTAGCCTCCACATGGTGCATCCCGGGCAATGCTGATGACAGAAACTGTACCACAGTAACAAGAGGAATCGAATATAGGAGCAAAGAGGTCCTTCTGCAGTTGTACAGGGCCCTAGAGAGACCACACCTGGAGTATTGTGTGCAGTTTTGGTCCCCTAATTTGAGGAAGGACATTCTTGCTATTGAGGGAGTGCAGTGTAGGTTTACAAGGTTAATTCCCGGGATGGCGGGACTGTCATAAGCTGAGAGAATGGAGCAGCTGGGCTTGTACACTCTGGAGTTTTGAAGGATGAGGGGGAATCTCATTGAAACATATAAGATTGTTAAGGGCTTGGACACACTAGAGGCAGGAAACATGTTCCCGATGTTGGGGAAGTCCAGAACCAGGGGCCACACCGTTTAAGAATAAGGGGTAAGCCATTTGGAACGGAGACGAGGAAACACTGTTTCTCACAGAGAGTGGTGAGTCTGTGGAATTCTCTGCCTCAGAGGGCGGTGGAGGCCGGTTCTCTGGATGCTTTCAAGAGAGAGCTAGATAGGGCTCCTAAAAATAGCAGAGTCAGGGGATATGGGGAGAAGGCAGGTACGGGATACTGATTGGGGATGATCAGCCATGATCACGTTGAATGGCGGTGCTGGCTCGAAGGGCCGAATGACCTCCTCCTGCACCTATTATCTATTGTCTGTGTCTTTTCTTGCACTATGGATTACTATAGTTACCGAGTATTACAGCTAGCATTACAGTTGTTACTTTATTGAGTTATTGATTATTGTATATTTATTTTGTGTGTCATTGCAATAACGGGATCGTTAGAACATTGCATTAACGGGATCGTTAGAAGTAGCCAATTCTGCAACCACCTGCCGTCAACCATCACTGACCGCACGGAAAGACGTGATATAGAAGATGGCCGGACTCGAGGAACAACTAGTATCTGTGTGCTGGGTTCATTGTCAATTGCAAAATGCCCCCAATATTTATTGGTTGCTTGAAATTTATCATAGTCACGTATTATATACAGTGTACAGATACTCGATAAGGGGATAATGATACAGAGATACAGTGAGAACGTTTTGTCGCGTGCGGTTCAGTCAGATTAGTTTTAGTTCCGTTTATTGTCACGTGTACTGGGGTACAGTGCTAACGCTTTTTCGTTGCGTGCTAACCAGTCAGCGGAAAGACACTACATTATTCTAATCGATCCATTGACAGTGTACAGATACGTGACAAGGGAATGTACACAAAAGCGCTGGAGAAGGTCAGCGGGTGCAGCAGCATCTGTGGAGCGAAGGGAATGGGCAACGTTTCGGGCTGAAAATCCTGAAGGAAATAGGCAACGTTTCGGGCCGAAACCCGGAAGGGTTTCGGGCCGAAACGTTGCCTATTTCCTTCGCTCCATAGATGCTGCCGCACCCGCTGAGTTTCTCACGCAGTGTACCGATACATGACAAGGGAAGGTAGACAAAAATGCTGGAGAAACTCAGCGGGTGCAGCAGCATCTATGGAGCAAAGGAAATAGGCAACGTTTCGGGCCGAAGCCCCACGACAAGGGAATAATGGCTCAGAGACAAAGTGAAAATAGATTTTGTTGTGTGCTATCCAGACAAATTAGTTTAGTTTAGTTTATTAGACAATAGGTGCAGGAGTAGGCCATTTGGCCCTTCGAGCCAGCACCGCCATTCAATGTGATCACGGCTGATCATCCCCAATCAGTACCCTGTTCCTGCCTTCTCCCCATATCCCCTGACTCCACTATTTTTAAGAGCCCTATCTAGCTCTCCCTTGAAAGCATCCAGAGAACCGGCCTCCACCGCTCGCCGAGGCAGAGAATTCCACACACTTATTATCGTCACATGTACTGAGGTACAGTGAAAAGCTTTTTTGCTAGTTCACATGCTTGATCAATGGTATTTTATCATGAATGTTTTATTATTATTAATGTTTAGTGTTTTCTGAGTCATTCGTAACTGTCACTGTGTGTCATGTTGTTACTTGTGGGCGGAGCACCAAGGCAAATTCCTTGTATGTGAATACTTGGCCAATAAACTTACTTACTTACTTAATCCCACACATTAGGAAGTTCCTAATGTTCCTGATTAGTACGGGTGTCATGGGTTGTGGGGCGAAGGCAGGAGAATGGGGTTGAGAGGGAAAGATAGATCAGCCATGATTGAATGGCGGAGTAGACCTAATTCCGCTCCTAGAACGTATAAGGGGAGATGTGGAGAGTGGTGGCAATATTTTTACGTTTTCAGTTTGAGACTTCAGACGTCTGTACTGTCCTATGGCCTAATTTAGTTTGGTCTGGAGATACAGCGCGGAAACAGGCCCTCCAGCCAACCGAGCCCACCCGACCAACAATTCTCGCACTAACACGATCCTACACACGTAAGGGACAATTTACAATTTGGCCAATTAGCCTACAAACTGCACATCTCTGGAATGTGAGAGGAAACCGGAGATCCTGGAGAAAACCCATGCAAGTCACGGGGAGAACGGGCACTTATTATCGAGGTACAGTGAAAAGCTTTATCGTTGCGTGCTATCCAGTTAGCGATAAGACTACACATGATTACAGGCATGCCACTCACAGTGTACAGATACGGGATAAAGGGAATAACGTTTAGTGTAAGGTAAAGTCCAGTAAAGTCTGATTAAAGATAGTTGGAGGGTCTCCAGTGAGGTAGATGGTAGGTCAGGGCGGCTCTCTATATACAGATGCTCCCCGTTTTACGATGGTCAGACTTAGGATATTTTGACTTCACCATGGTACAAACACTGGGCGATAGCAGCGAGCCTCACCGCACTTCCGCTCACGGGATCATATTATTAAATGCATTTTCGACTTGCGATATTTTCGATTTACGATGGGTTTATTAGAACGTAACCCCAAATAATTTTGCTCCATTAATCTCCTTTAAACTTTGCTTCTATCACCTTAAAGCTAATCCCTCTAGTATTTGTAGTAAGGAACTGCAGATGCTGGTTTGAACTGAAGAAGGGTCTCGACCCAGAAACGTCATCTATTCCTTCTCTCCAAAGATGCTGCCTGTCCCGCTGAGTTACTCCAGCTTTTATGTCTATCTTCTACCCTCAAGTACCCTCTGAAACATATAAGATTATGAAATGATTGGACACGCTAGATGCAGGTAACATGTTCCCGATGTTGTGGGAGTCCTGAACCAGGGGCCACAGTTTAAGAATAAGGAGCAAGCCATTTAGAACGGAGACGAGGAAACACTTTTTCTCTCAGAGAGTGATGAGTCTGTGGAATTCTCTGCCTCAGAAGGCAGTGGAGACCAATTCTCTGGATGCTTTCAAGAGAGAGTTTGATAGAGCTCTTAAAGATAGCGGAGACAGGGATATGGGGAGAAGGCAGGAACGGGGTACTGATTTTGGATGATCAGCCATGATCACAATGAATGGCGGTGCTGGCTCGAAGGGCCGAATGGCCTACTCCTGCACCTATTGTCTATTTGATTATTCCATCCTGGTACAAAGATTCTGAATGTCTACCATAGAAACATAGAAAATAGGTGCAGGAGTAGGCCATTTGGCCCTTCCAGCCGGCACCGCCATTCAATATGATCATGGCTGATCATCCAACTCAGTATCCCGTACCTGCCTTCTCTCCATACCCCCTGATCCCTTTAGCCACGAGGGCCACATCTAACTCCTCTTAAATATGGTCTCAACTACCATCTGTGGCAGAGAATTCCACAGATTCACCACTCTCTGTGTGAAAACTGTTTTTCCCATCTCGGTCCTAAAAGACTTCCCACTTATCCTTAAACTGTGACCCCTTGTTCTGGACTTCCCCAACGTCGGGAACAATCTTCCTGCATCTAGCCTGTCCAACCCCTTAAGAAATTTGTACGTTTCTATAAGATCCCCCCTCATCCCCTACCCTATCTACTACGCCTCTTATTATTTTATATACTTCTAACAGGTCCCTCCGCAACCTCCGGTATTCCGCAGAAAACACTCCACCCTCTCCCTGAAGCTCAGACCCCATTATCTCGGCATCAATCTGGTAAACCTCTTCTGCACCCTCTCCAAATCTTCCACATCATTCCTGTAATGGGGTGAGTAGAATTACACGCAAAACTCCAAATACTCCAGCCTCAGGAAAGTCTTGTACACCTTATCAATGAACTCTGCAAATCCAATCATCTCCTTATCCATTCCACAAGCCACGTCCTCAAACAGCTCATCAGACAAGTTAAACGTTTGAGAAGGAACTGCAGATGCTGGAAAGTTGAAGGTAGACAAAAGTGCTGGAGAAACTCAGCGGGTGAGGCAGCATCTATGGAGCGAAGGAAATAGGCAACGTTTCGGGCCGAAACCCTTCCGGGTTTCGGCCCGAAACGTTGCCTATTTCCTTCAGGGTTTTCGCCCCGAAACGTTGCACATTTCCTTTGATCCGTAGATGCTGCCTCACCCGCTGAGTTTCTCCAGCATTTTTGTCCACCAACAGATTAGTTAAACGTGTGTACTCTGCTCAATCCTATCATTCATTTCTTGCAGTTCTGTTCATTCATCCTCTGTTAGGATTCCTGCAATTTCCCGACAGGAACATGCACACACAGGGTGGTGGGTGAATGGAGCGAGCTGCCAGCGAGGCGGGTACAATTAGGACTTTTAGTTGAGTTTGGAGATACAGCATGGAGACAGGATTGAACCCGGGTCTCCGGTGCTGTGAGGTGTTTCGGGTCGAGACCCATCTTCAGGCTCGACCCGAAACATTTACCATAGTAACAAGGTTAATTCCCGGGATGGCGGGACTGTCATATGCTGAGAGAATGGAGCGGCTGGGCTTGTACACTCTGGCGTTTACAAGGATGAGAGGGAGTCTCATTGAAACATATGAGATTGTTAAGGGCTTGGACACGCGAGAGGCAGGAAACATGATCCCGATGTTGGGGGAGTCCAGAACCAGGGGCCACACAGTTTAAGAATAAGGGGTCAGCCATTTAGAACGGAGACGAGGAAACACTTTTTCTCACAGAGAGTGGTGAGTCTGTGGAATTCTCTGCCTCAGAGGGCGGTGGAGGCCGGTTCTCTGGATGCTTTCAAGAGGGAGCTAGATAGGGGTCTTAAAGATAGCGGAGTCAGGGGATATGGGGAGAAGGCAGGAACGGGGTACTGATTGGGGATGATCAGCCATGATCACATTGAATGGCGGTGCTGGCTCGAAGGGCCGAATGGCCTACTCCTGCACCTATTGTCTATTGTGTATCACCTATTCTTTATCTCCAGAGGTGCTGCCTGACCCGCTGAGTCACTCCAGCATTTTGTGTCTGTCTTTGGTGTAAACCAGCATCTGCAGTTCCTTCCTACACTGTATGACTATTTCTGATGTTAAACTAATTCAGTAGTCCCCCGCTGTCTCTCTGTTTTTTAAGCAACGGGACCACATTATTTATCCCCCCAGCCTCAGGAACTCCAGAATCAACAGTGTGTGCACTATCTATGCATCCACCTAGAGTTATAGAGTGATACAGAGTGGAAACAGTCCCTTCGGCCCACACCGGCCAACCTATCCCAGCTACACTAGTCCCACCTGTTTGGTCCATATCCCTCCAAACCTGTCCTGTCCATGTACCTGTCTAACTGTTTCTTAAATTGGGCAGCACGGTGGCGCGGGGGTAGAGTTGCCGCCTTACAGCGAATGCAGCGCCGGAGACCCGGGTTCGATCCCGACTACGGGCGCTGTCTGTACGGAGTTTGCACGTTCCCCCCCGTGACCTGCGTGGGTTTTCTCCGAGATCTTCAGTTTCCTCCCACGCTCCAAAGACGTGCAGGTATGTAGGTTAATTGGCTCGGTAAATGTAAAAATGGTGTGTGTGTGTGTGTGTGTAGGATAGTGTGTGTCGGATAGTGTTAATATGCTGGGATCGCTGGCCGACCTGGACCCGGTGGGCCGAAGGGCCTGTTTCCCCACTGTAACTTTAAACTAAGCTAAACTAAATGTTGGGATAGTACCTCCCACAACAACCTCCTCCGGCAGCTCGTTCCATACACCCACCACCCTTTGTGTGAAAAAGTTGCCCCTCAAGATTCCTATTAAAACTTTTCCCCTTCACCTTAAACCAATGTCCTCAGAACACTGAAATACTCCGACAAATCACCAGCTTCTCTGATGTGTTTTTTCTAACATAAATTCCATTCAATTCTTTATTCTTATCAGTGTCTCTGGTATTTCTGGCAAGATTTCTCGTTCTGTGAAGACAGATACAAAGTATTTATTTAATGCATCTGCCATCTCCTTGTCCCTCTTTACAAGTTCTTCCATAGTTTTAGTTTAGTTTAGAGATACAGCGTGGAAACAAGCCGTTCGGACCAGCGAGACTGCTCATGCACATAAAAACAGTTTTTATCCACGAGTAGTTGCTCTACTCAACAGCCAAAAATCTGTAGCCTCCCTTTGATCTGGTATTTTGTTGGTTCACGTGCTTGATCAATGGTGTTTTATCATTAATGTTTTATTATCATTAATGTTTAGTGTTTTCTGAGTCATTCGTAACTGTCACTGTGTGTCATGTTGTTACTTGTGGGCGGAGCACCAAGGCAAATTCCTTGTATGTGAATACTTGGCCAATAAACTTACTTGCAAACCCGCACGTCTTTGGAATGTGGGAGGAAACCGGAGCACCCGGAGAAAACCCACGGGGTCACAGGGAGAACGGACAAACTCCACACGGGCAGCGCCCGGGTCTCTGGCACTGTGAGGCAGCAACACGGCGGGCCAAAGGGCCTGTTTCCGCGCTGTATCTCTAAACTAAGCTAAACTAACGCAGGATTGAAATGTCAAGGACTAGCGGGCCTAGCTTTAAGGTGAGAGGGGCAAAGTTTGAAGGAGGTGAGTGACTTTAAAATTTGTATTACACCGAGGGTGGTGGGTGCCAGGGGTGGTGGTAGAGGCAGATACAACAGTGGCGTTTATCAGGCTTTTAGATGGATATGCAGGGAATGGAAGGATATGGGTCACGTGCAGGCAGATTAAAGTTGGTCTGGGCTTAGTGTTCAGCACACACATTGTGGGCTGAAGGGCCTGATCTAAGTTCTATATTAAGGTGGGAGAATTTTAGAACTCAACAAAATCAGGGGATAAAGATGAGTGGGAGTTTGTAGTGGGGGTCACTGCCTCTCATAGAAACATAGAAACATAGAAAATAGGTGCAGGAGTAGGCCATTCAGCCCTTCGAGCCAGCACCGCCATTCTATGTGATCATGGCTGATCATCCAACTCAGTATCCTGTATCTGCCTTCTCTCCATACCCCCTGATCCCTTTAGCCACAAGGGCCACATCTAACTCCCTCTTAACCTGAACAGCGGATACAGTGGATGAGGTTGGAGGAGGTGCAAGTGAACCTCTGCCTAACTTGAAAGGACTGTCGGGGTCCCTGGACAGAGCTGAGGGAGGATGACAGAAGTGCTGGAGAAACTCAGCGGGTGAGGCAGCATCTATGGAGCGAAGGAAAATGAACTGGCCTCAACTACCTTCTGGTCTTATCTCGCTGGTCTCCTGGAGGTAACGGCAAGACACATTGCCTCCACTCCCCCCCATCAGCTGACAAACAAGCCCTCTGTTGCGTATGGACACAACAAACTGGAGGAACTCAGCGGGACAGGCAACACCTCTGGAGAAAAGGAATGGGCGACGTTTCTTCAGACTGAGTCAGGGGAGAGGGAGACGAGAGGTGTTGACGGGTGATGTGGAACAAATGAAATGAAAGATATGCAAAAAGGTTACGCTGGTCAAGGAAAGGTGGAGCCCACAATGGTCCATTGTTGGCTGTGGGCTGCAGGACAGAAAGGGTCAGCGAGGGAATGGGAAGGGGAGGTGAAGATGTTGGGTGGACTGAGCGGAGATGTTCAGTGAAACGATCGCCCGGTCTACGCTTGGTCTTGCCGATGTATAGGAGACCACACCTGGAACAGGGGATACAGTGGATGAGGTTGGAGGAGGTGCAAGTGAACCTCTGCCTAACTTGAAAGGACTGTCGGGGTCCCTGGACAGAGCTGAGGGAGGATGACAAAAGTGCTGGAGAAACTCAGCGGGTGAGGCAGCATCTATGGAGCGAAGGAAATAGGCAACGTTTCAGGCCGAAAACCCTGAAGGAAACAGGCAACGTTTCGGGCCGAAACCCGGAAGGGTTTCGGCCCGAAACGTTGCCTATTTCCTTCGCTCCATGGATGCTGCCTCACCCGCTGAGGAGGGGGTGGGGAGAAGAAAGGAGAAAGGAAGAGGAGGAGCCCGAGGACTGAGGGAGAGCTGAGAAGGGGAGGAGACAGCAAGGGCTACCGGAAATTGGAGAATTCAATGTTTATGCCACTAGGGTGCAGACTGCCCAAGCGGAATACGAGGTGCTGCTCCTCCAGTTTCCGGTGGTGCTCACTCTGGCCGTGGAGGAGGCCCAGGACAGAGAGGTCGGATTCGGAATGGGAGGGGGAGTTGAAGTGCTGAGCCACCGGGAGATCAGGTTGGTTAATGCGGACCGAGCGGAGGTGTTCGGCGAAACAACCCTTGGTCTTGCCGATGTAGATGTTAATGCGGACCGAGCGGAGGTGGGTTCAGGGGTTGCATCTCCTGCGGTTGCAGGGGGAAGGTACCTGGGGAGGGGGTGGTTGGGGCGGGGAGGGACGAGCTAACCAGGAAGTTGCGGAATGGGAACGGTCTCTGCGGAAAGCGGAAAGGGGTGGAGATGGGAAGATTTGACCGGTGGTGGGATCCCGTTGGAGGTGGCGAAAATGTCGGGGCGATCACGTGTTGTGTGTGACGGCTGACGGGGTGAAAGGTGAGGACTAGGGGGACTCTGTCCCTGTTGCAAGTGGGAGAAGGGGACTATTGTTGAAACCTTCCAACAACCAGTGAGCAAACACAGAGGTCCCAACACTTCTCGCTACCCCAATCTCAAAACCTCCGCAGCCAAAGTTCTGCAACGTGCTGGAAGGTTTTTTTTTCTCTTTTGGAAAGAATGTTCTTCAAGGCCCCTGTGGGTATTTTTACTACCAGAGCTGACCTGGAAATGAACCCTGAATTCCTGGAGACTTGAAGCAAAACCTCTTGGGTTGCCAACCCCAAGTTTAAGTGTAGTTATTGCCAGGAGTTTTGGAGAGGAATGAACTGTCTCGGCCAACAACACAACTCGTGGATGGGACAGGTTTTGAGGGACACGGGCCAAACACAGGCAGGTGGGACTAGTGTAGGTGGAACATGTTGGCTGGTGTCATGGTCATAGAGTGATACAGTGTGGAAACAGGCCCTTCGGCCCAACTCGCCCACACTGGCCAACATGTCCCAGCTACACTAGTCCCACCTGCCTGCGTTTGGTCCATATCCCTCCAAACCTGTCCTATCCATGTACCTGTCTAACTGTTTTTTAAAATCGGGCTAGTGCCAGGCTCAACTACCTCCTCCGGCAGCTTGTTCCATACACCCACCACCCATTGTGTGAAAAGGTTACTCATCAGATTCCTATTAAATCTTTAGGGATATGGGCCAAATCTTTAACCTGAAGAAGGGTTTCGGCCCGAAACGTTGCCTATCTCCTTCGCTCCATAGATGCTGCTGCACCCGCTGAGTTTCTCCAGCATTTTTGTCTACCTTCGATTTTCCAGCATCTGCAGTTCCTTCTTAAACACCTATTACATCTTTTCCCCATCACTTTGAACCTGTCCTCTGGTCCTCGATTCCCCTACTCTGGGCAAGAGACTCTGTGCATCTACCCGATCTATTCCTCTCATCATCTTATGCCTCATCCTTCTGCGCTCCAAGGAATAGAGACCCAGCCTACTCGACCTCTCCCGGTAGTTCAGACCCTCTAGTCCTGGCAGCATCCTCGTAAACCTTCTCTGAACACTTTCAAGCTTGACAATATCTTTCCCATAACATGGTGCCCAGAATTGAACACTATATTCTAAATGCAGTCTCACCAACGTCTGATACAACTGCAACATGACCTCCCAACTTCTGTGCGCAATACTCTGACTGATGAGTGGTGTGGGCAAGTTGGGCCAAAGGGGTCGTTTCATGCTGCATCTTAAAACTCCGGCCCCATCTCTGTAATCCCCTTCAGTCCGCATCCCCCTCCCCATCCATGGCCCATACATCCCCTCCCCACTCCTCCTCTGGGTCCAACACCCTACCTCATCTCTGTACCCAGAGGTCATAGGTTTAAGGTGAGGGGGGGGGGGGGTGGGGAAGATTTAATAGGAATCTGAGGGGTAACTTTTTCACACAAAGGGTGGTGGGTGTATGGAACGAACTGCCAGAGGAGGTAGTTGAGGCTATGTTTAAGAAACATTTGGACAGGTACATGGATAGGGCAGGTTTGGAGGGATATGGGCCAAATGCAGGCAGGTGGGACTAGTGGAGCTGGGACACGTTGGGCAGCGTGGGAAGGTAGGGCCTGTTTCCACGGGGACTCTATACCCCCAGACTGACACGGGTATCTCTCACGTTCCCCTCCGACTCGGGGATAGGGTGGAACGAGGGGATGGAGGGGTGGGTTTGACAGGTTTGAGTTGTGGAGCCCGGACACGTATATCATCGTGCCGCATGCTACACGCCAATACCCCGCCACCTGTAACACGCAGCTCAGTCACACAGCCGTGTCCAAGTGTGTGCATCTAGCATGTGACACGTCAACAAAAACAGGCGTGCACCGATACGAGGCCTAACAGTGCCTCCCTCTCTCTTTCTCTCCCTCTTCCCCCCTCTCCCATCGGGCAAGAGGTACAGAAGTGTGAGAACGCACACCTCCAGATTAGACAATAGACAATAGGTGCAGGAGTAGGCCATTCGGCCCTTCGAGCCAGCACCGCCATTCAATGTGATCACGGCTGATCATCCCCAATCAGTACCCCGTTCCCGCCTTCTCCCCATATCCCCTGACTCCGCTATTTTTGAGAGCCCTATCTAGCTCTCTCTTGAAAGCATCCAGAGAACCGGCCTCCACCGCCCTCTCAGGCAGAGAATTCCACAGATTCAGAGGACAGTTTCTTCCCAGCTGTTATCAGGCAACTGAACCATCCGACCACCAACTAGAGAGCGGTCCTGAACTACCATCTACCTCATTGGAGACCCTCGGACTATCTGGACTTTATCTTACACCAAACGTTATTCCCTTTATCCTGTATCTGTACACTTTGGATGGCTCGATTGTAATCATGTATAGTCATGTATAACACGCAAGCTTTTCACTGTACCTCCCCTCTCCCCATCCCCCTCCTCTCTCTCTTGCCCCCAGCCAATGTTCCACCCTCACACTATCTCTCTCTCCCTCCCCCTCTCTACCCCCATCTAATTATCCCCTCCCCACTCACTATCTGGCTCCCCCCTCTCTCCCCCCACACACCCCCACTTTCTCTCCCCCTCCCCTCTCTCTTCCCCTCGCCCCCAATCATTTTTTCCATCCTCCAACCCCCCCCCCACTACCCCATCCCACTCTCTCCCCCTCTATCTCACTCTCTCGCCCCCCTCTCCTCCCCCCATCCCACTCTCTCACCCCCATCCCACTCTTTCCCCCCTCTATCTCACTCTCTCCCCCCATCTCACTTCCCCCTCTAATCTCTCTCCCCCCATCTATCTCACTCCCCTCCCCCTCTATCTCACTCTCCCCCCCGCTATCTCACTCTCCTATCGCACTCCCCCCCCTCTACCGCTATCTCACTCTCCCCCCCCCCATCTATCTCACTCTCCCCCCCACTCTCGTACCCCCATCTATCTCACCCCATCCCCCTCTATCTCACTCTCCCCCCCCTCTATCTCACTCTCTCCCCCTCTATCTCACTCTCCCCCCCTCTATCTCACTCTCCCCCCATCTACCTCACTCTCCCCCATCTACCTCACTCTCCATCCCCCTCCTCTCTCCCCCCCTCTATCTCACTCTCCCCCCCCCCCCCCCTCTATCTCACCTCCCCCCCTCTATCCCACTCTCCCCCTCTATCTCACTCTCTCCCCCCCTCTATCTCACTCTCCCCCCCTCTATCCCACTCTCCCCTCCTCTATCTCACTCTCCCCCCCTCCCCAGTGTAGGGGTGCGGACGCGGCGGGTGACCCTCACCTACCGCTCGCTGTGTCCGGGCGCCCCCTCCTCTCCCCGGGCCGAACGCAGCGACCATGGGAACCCGCCCGCGGCTCCTCGCCGGACAGGGGGCGAGGGGGGAGTGGATGGGGGGGAGAGAGAGGGGGGAGAGAGTTGGGGAGAATTGGGGGGGAGAGGAGAAAGAGAGAGAGAGAGAAGGGAGGAGGGGGGGGAAGAGAGAGGGGAAGAGAGAGGGGGAAGAGAGAGGGGAAGGGGAGAGAGAGGGGGGAGAGAGTTGGGGAGAATTGGGAGAGAGAGAGAGAGAGAGAGGGGGAAGAGGAGAGGGGGAAGAGAGAGAGGGGAAGAGAGAGAGAGGGGAAGAAGAGAGGGGAAGAGAGAGGGGGAGAAGAGGGGGGAGGGGGTGGGAAGAGGGAAGGGGAGAGAGGGGGAATCAAGGGGGAGAGAGAGGGGGGGGAGAATTGGGAGAGAGCGAGGGGGGAAGAGAGGGAAGAGAGAGAGAGAGAAGGGAGGAGAGCTGGGGGGAGACAGGGGGGAGAGTTTTGGGAGAATATAGAATATAGGGGAGAGAGAGAGGGGGAAGAGAGAGAGTGGAAGGAGGAGAAGTTGAGAGAGAGAAGGGAGAGAGAGAAGGGAGAATATAGGGGCGAGAGATAGAGGAAAGGAAAGGGTTGTGTGGGGAGAGAGTTTGTGTGGGGTGAGAAGCCGGGGTGGGAGAGGGAGAGAGGAAATCGTTTTGTTGGGGCGAGGAGAGAGCTAGTTGGAGGTTGTGGGGGAGCGAGAGCGCAGGGTCTGGTGAGGGGGCAGCCGATCAGCCGGGCTTGGACAATCCAGGCGCCTTGGGCCGGGGCTCCATGGCTCTGAGAGGGCAGAGGGGAGGGAGACAGGGGAGGGAGAGTGAGAGAGGGGAGGGTCTGCTTCCCTCTCGCAGCGAGCGGCCACCAGCACACAAGATGTGTCACGTTAACCCCGAGTGTGCCGTTTCTCGCTGCCCTCGACACAAGGGGTGACAGAGTGGACAAGAACCCGACCCCTCTCTACCATTCCTCTCCCAACCCCCCCTCCTCTCTACCCCCCCCCCTCTCTAACCCCCCTCTCTCTACTCTCTACCCCCCTCTCTACCCCCTTCTCTCTACCCTTCACGCTCTACTCTTCCTCTCTCTAACTACCCTTCATACCCCCTCCTCTACCCCTCCTCTCTCTCATACCCTTCCTCTCTCTCTCTAACCCTTCCTCTCTCTCTTACCTTCCTACCCTTCCTACCCCCTCTCTCTACTCTACCCTTCCTCTCTCTCTCTACCCCCCTCTCTCTACCCTTCCTCTCTCCCACCCGCCCCCATCTCTAACTCTATCCCCCCTCCTCTACCCTTCCAACCTCTCTCTACCCCCCTCATACCCAATTCCTCTCTCTAACCCCCCTCTCTCAACTTCCTCCTCTACCCTTTACCCTCTCTCAACCCCCCTTCTCTCTACCCTCTCTCTACCCCCCCTTCCCCCCCTCTCTCTCCCCCCCTACATCTCTCTCTCGTACCCTCTCTCTCCGCTACCCCCTACCCCTCCTCTCTCTACCCCCCTCCTCTCTCTCTAACCCCCCTCTCTCTCTTCTCTGACCCCCCTCTCTACCCCCCCACTCTCCTCTCTACCCTTCCTCTCTCTCTACCCTTCTCTCTCTAAAAAAACCCCCCCTCTCTACCACCTCCTCTCGTCTACCCTTCCTCTCTCTCTACCCCCTCCTCTATCCCCCTCTCTACCCCCCTCCTACCCCCCTCTCTCTACCCTTCCTCCTCTACCTCTCCCTCCTCTTCTCATAAACCCCTCCCTCTCTAACCCCCCTCTCTCTCCTACCTCTCTAACCCTCTCTCTCCCCCTCTCTCTACCCTTCCCGTCTCTCTACTTCTAACCCTCTACCCCCCCTCTCTCTCTCTCCACAACCCCCCTCTACCCCTCTCTCTATCCCCTCCTACCCCCCTACCCTCTCGTACCCCCTCTCTAACCCCCTCTCTCTCTACCCTCTCCCCTCTCTACCCTTCCCCCTCTCTCCCTATCCCCCTAAAACCCCCCTCGCCTCTTCTACCCTTCCCTCCCCACTCTCTACCCTCTACCCCCGTCTCCCCCCCTCTCTACCCTCTCACCCTTCTCTCTCTACCCCCCCCTTCTCTCTTCCCTCTCTACCCCCTCTCTACCCCCCTCTAACCCCCCCCTACTCCCCCCTCTCCCCCCCTCCCCCCCTCTCTACCCTCCTCTCTCTACCCCCCCTCTCTCTACTCCTCTACCCCCCTCTCTACCCTTCCCCCCCTCTCTAACCCCCCCACTCTAAGACCCCCCTACCCCTCTCTCTAACCCTTTCTACCCTCTCCTCCCCCCTCATCCTCCCCTACTTCCCATCACCCCCCTCACTACCACCCCCTCTCCCCCCCTCCTTCCCCCCCCCCCCCCCCCCTCCTCTACCCCCCCCCCTCTCCCCCCCCTCTCTACCCCCCTCTCTATACCCTTCCTCTCCCGTCTCTCTACCCCCCTCTCCCCCCCTCTCTCTAATCTTCCCTCTCACTCTACTAACCCTCCTCTCTCTCTCCACCCCCTCTTGGTTTCTTGGCCCTCCAAAATATTCAAATGGAATTTAAAACTGGAGGTGGTGGAGGGAGGACTTAAGCCTCCCACTCTCCTCTCCACCCCCTCCCTCTCCACCTCCTCTTTCTCCCCCTTTCCCCCCCCCTCTCTCTCTCACTCTCCTCTCTCTCACCCCCCTCTCTCTTTCCTTCCTCTCTCCCCCCTCTCTCTCCACCCCCTACTCCTGCATCTATTGTCGGTAATGTCCGATTAAAGATAGTCCGAGAGTCTCCAATGAGGTGGATGGGAGGTGAGGACTGTCTATAATTGTGGTGGCACAGAAACAAAGAAACGTAGACAATAGGTGCAGGAGGAGGCCATTCGGCCCTTCGAGCCAGCACTGCCATTCAACATGATCATGGCTGATAATCAAAAATCAGTGTCCCGTTCCTGCCTTCTCCCCATATCAGTTGATTCCGTTAGCCCTAATAGTATGATGGTTCAGTTGCCTGATAACAGCTGGGAAGAAAGTCAAAAGGATGTAACGTTTAGTGCAAGATATCCCTCCCAGATTTGCCCTCTTTGTCTTTCTTCATTATCAAATATGTCCCAAGGTGCCAAATTCAGGAGTACTCCGGTCTGTACAGAGAGGGTGATGCCAACTGCTCCCCCCTCTCTCCTCTTTCTCATTTCCCCCCCCTCTCCACCCCCCTCTCTCACCCTCTCTTCACCCCCCTCTCTCTATCCTTCCTCTCTTCCCACCTCTCTCTCCCCCCTCTCCCTCCACCCCCTCTCATCCACCCCTTCTCTCCGCCCCCTCTCTTTCCCCCCCTCTCTCTCCCCCTCTCTCTACCCCCCCCTCTCTCCACCCCTCCTCTCCCGCCCCCCTCTCTTTCCCCCCCTCCCTCTCCCCCTCTCTCTAACCCCCTCTCTCTACCCACCTCTCTCTCCTACTCTCTCTCCCCTCTCTCCACCCCTCTCTCTCTCTCCCCCTCTCTCTACCCCTCTCTTTCTCTTCCCCTCTGTCTAACCCCCTCCTACTCCCTCTCCTCCCTCTCTCTCCCCTCTCACTCCACCCCTTCCCCCCTCTCCCTCCACCCCCTCTCACTCCACCCCCTCTCACTCCACCCTCTCTCTACCCCCCTCTCCCCCCCCCCCCCCCTCCACACCCTCTCTCTCACTCCCCTTTTCTTTCTACCCCTCTCTCCCCCCCCCTCTCTCCACCCCCTCTCTCTCTCGTCCCTCTCTCCCCTCTCCTACCCGCTCTACCCCCTTTCTCTCCCCTCTCTCTACCCCCCTTTCTCTCCCCCTCTCTCTCCACCCCCTCTCTCCCCCCCCCTCTCTCTCCCACATCCCGCTCTCGGCCACAGAGCTGTGGTGGTGTTCCAGCGATGGCGATGGCGGCAGCTCAGCCGTGGGCCCAGTGGACGACAACATCGGAGGCCCGGATCCCCTCAGCGCAGAGGGAGAACAAGAAGGGGAGAGACAAAAGACTTTACGACACCAGCCTTCCATCACAGTGAGGAGGTGCCTGGTGAACTCACTGTGGTGGATGTTACATTTGTGTTTATTGTGTGTTTTGTTATTTTTATTAAACGCATGACTGCAAGGCAACGAAATGTCGTTCAGACCAAAAGGTCTAAACGACAATAAAGGATACTTTGACCGATTGAGCCCCCCTGGACAAGCCCCCTCCCAAGGGACGTTTCGTTTCGTTTTGCTTATTGTCACGTGTGCTGAGGTACAGTGAAAAGCTTACTTGCTGCGTGCTATCCCGTCAGTGGAAAGACAATACATGATTACAATCGAGCCGCCCACAGAGTGCAGATACAGGATAAAGGGTTTAGTGCAAGATAACGTCCAGTGAAATCCAATTAAAGATTGTCCGAGCGCCTCCAATGAGGTAGACGGGAGGTCAGGACCTCTCTCTAGTTGGTGACGGGATGAGTTTTAAGCCAATTAACGCAGAAAAAAAGCCTGCGCGTCTTTGGAGCGTGGGGGGAAACCGGAGCGCGCGGAGAAAACCCACGCGGGTCACGGGGAGAACGCACAAACCCCGTGCAGACAGCAGCCATAGTCAGGATCGAACCCCGTTCTCTGGCGCTGCGAGGCTGCAACTCTACCGCTGCGCCACCCTGCTGACCAAGGTCCAGGGGCTGAATTGGAGGAATATAGAGATGCCTTTCAGGAGGAGCGCTTGGTGATTTGTAAGGAGGGTGTCCGAGGTTATGGGGAGAAGGCCGGAGAATGGGGGAGAGAGGGAATGGTAGATCAGCCAGGATTGAATGGTAGAGCAGACTTGATGGGCAGAATGGCCTAATTCTGCTCCCATGTCTCCTGATCTTATGTCTGAACTGAGGTTCCACTCCCAACACAGGTCTCTTTAGATGGATGGAATGGATGTGGAGAGGATGTTTCCACTAGTGGGAGAGTCAGAGGCTCCGGAGGAATTAAGGGACTTTCCTTTAGGAAGGAGATGAGGAGAAATGTCTTTAGTCAGCGGGTGGAATTGCCACATCAGGCTGTACAGGGCAAGACAAGGGATATATTTAAGGCAGAGATAGATAGATAGTTGATTAGTGCGGGCTGTCAGGGGTTATGGGGAGAAGGCAGGAGAATGGGGTTGAGAGGGAGAGATAGATCAGCCACGAGATTGATCCCTGGGATGGCGGGACTGTCATATGAGGAAAGATTGAAAAGACTAGGCTTGTATTCACTGGAGTTTAGAAGGATGAGGAGGGATCTTATAGAAACATATACAAAATTATAAAAGGACTGGACAGGAAAAATGTTCCCAATGTTGGGCGAGTCCAGAACCAGGGGCCACACAGTCTTAGAATAAAGGGGAGGTCATTTAAGACTGAGGTGAGAAAAATATTTTTCACCCAGAGAGTTGTGAATTTATGGAATTCCCTGCCACAGAGGGCAGTGGAGGCCAAGTCACTGGATGGATTTAAGAGAGAGTTAGATAGAGCTCTAGTGGCTCGGGGAGCCAAAGGATATGGGGAGAAGGCAGGCACGGGTTATTGATTGGGGACGATCTGCCGTGATCACAATGAATGGCGGTGCTGGCTCGAAGGGCCGAATGGCCTCCTCCTGCACCTACTGTCTATGCATCTATGTAATTGGCTACTTCAGTCAGTCACGGTGGTACAGTTTCTGTCGTCAGCTTTGCCCGGGATGCTCCAGGTGGAGGCTTCTGCTTGTATCCCAGGAAGGAGATGAGGAGAAATGTCTTTAGTCAGCGGGTGGAATTGCCACATCAGGCTGTACAGGGCAAGACAAGGGATATATTTAAGGCAGAGATAGACAGATAGTTGATTAGTGCGGGCTGTCAGGGGTTATGGGGAGAAGGCAGGAGAATGGGGTTGAGAGGGAGAGACAGATCAGCCATGAATGAATGGCAGAGTAGACTTGATGGGCCGAATGGCCTAATTCTGCTCCTATCACCGATGAACCTCCTCAGTGCTGGGAGTGTCGTCCTCGGTATCCAGCGTCTTCCCAAAAAGGAGATAATCCCAAGAAGGCCATTGCCTGGGAGAGTGGAATGTCGAGGCCCCCGGGAGCAGAGAGGAAGTTGAGAATGATGGCATGCTGTCTTATTCTGCAGCTGGCTGTGTGTAACGGCATCTTCCGGCCACCAAGTGTACGTTAGGCTTACATTCAGTATGCAATGTGTCATAACAATACAAAGCGCCTGGAAACGCTGGGCTGAGGGTCAGGCCTGGCAGTCCCAGGGTCTGATCCTCCTGCCAGAGTCAACTCCACCTTCCTGCTCTTATAACCATATAACAGTTACAGCACGGAAACAGGCCATCTCGGCCCTTCTAGTCCGTGCCAAACGCTTACTCTCACCTAGTCCCGTCTACCTGCACTCAGACCATAATGTCCCCTGTCCCACTTAGGAAACCTCTGGAGACTTTGCGCCCCCACCCAAGGTTTCCGTGCGGTCTCCGGAGGTTTCTGTCCTCCGGCAACCACCTTCAACTAGCATCGCAACCGGCTTCGACTTAAAAATTACCGATTTTTAAAACGGGAACCCCTTTCGACCATTAGGGAGACTGACAAAAACCTCCGGGAACCGCACGGAAACCTTGGGTGGGGCGCAAAGTCTCCAGAGGTTTCCGTTCAGGTTTCCTAAGTGGGACAGGGGCATAACCCTCCATTCCTTTCCCGTCCATATACCTATCCAATATATTTTTAAATGATAAAATCGAACCTGCCTCCACCACTTCCACTGGAAGCTCATTCCACACAGCCGCCACTCTCTGAGTAAAGAAGTTCCCCCTCATGTTACCCCTAAACTTGTGTCTCTTAATTCTCAAATTGTGTCCTCTTGGGGTACAGAGAGAGAGAGGGGGGGGGCCCAGTTCACGTCAGGCACTCCTGCCGGGAGTCCTTCCCCTCCCACCGCTCCATACATTCACTCTTTGAGCAGCTCCACAGATGTGATCGAGTGGCTCTCGTTGCAGTCCTCCCACCCTCCCCCCTCCCCACCCCCCCCCCCCCAGCCATCCCTATCCTCATTAAATGTTACCTTTCTGTGCCTCAGTGTCACCTTCCCAGAGCTATTATTGATCTATTCTACATTTTCTTGATCCTCATCTCCTTTGATCTCACCTTACCCTTCCTTATCTCTGTGCCTCCCTCTCCCCCGACTCTCAGTCTGAAGAAGGGTCTCGACCCGAAACACCACCCATTCCTTCTATCCAGATAGTCTGAAGAAGGGTTTCATAGAAACATAGAAAATAGGTGCAGGAGGAGGCCATTCGGCCCTTCGAGCCAGCACCGCCATTCATTGTGATCATGGCTGATCGTCCCCTATCAATAACCCGTGCCTGCCTTCTCCCCATATCCCTTGACTCCACTAGCCCCTAGAGCTCTATCTAACTCTCTCTTAAATCCATCCAGTGATTTGGCCTCCACTGCCCTCTGTGGCAGGGAATTCCATAAATTCACAACTCTCTGGGTGAAAAAGAATTTTCTCACCTCAGTCTTAAATGGCCTCCCCTTTAGTCTAAGACTGCGGCCCCTGGTTCTGGACTCGCCCAACATTGGGAACATTCGACCCGAAATGTGGCCTATTTCCTTCGCTCCATAGATGCTGCCTCACCCGCTGAGTTTCTCCAGCATTTTTGTGTCTACCTTCTATCCAGATATGCTGCTTGCCCATGTCTTCTGATCCTACGTCTGAACCGTAGTTTCAACACAGATCGCCTTAGATAGAGTGGATGTGGAGCGGATGTTCCCACTAGTGGGAGAGTCTAGAACCAGAGGTCCTACCTGGACAAGGCCCCACCCTGCAGACGTTTCATTTACACTAGCTTATTGTCACGTGTACTGAGGTACAGTGAAAAACCTTTGTTGCGTGCCATCCAGTCAGCGCAAAGACAATACATGATTACAATCGAGCCACTTGGTTGAATGGAATAACATTTAGTGCAATGTAAAGTCCAGTAAAGTTTGGTATAAGGTCATCCGAGGGTCTCATAGAAACATCGAAAATAGGTGCAGGAGGAGGCCATTCGGCCCTTCGAGCCAGCACCGCCACTCATTGTGATCATGGCTGATCGTCCCCTATCAATAACCCGTGCCTGCCTTCTCCCCATATCCCTTGACTCCACTAGCCCCTAGAGCTCTATCTAACTCTCTCTTAAATCTCCAATGAGATAGATAGTAGTTCAGGACCACTCTCTAGATGTTGTTAGGATGGTTCAGTCGCCTGATGACAGCTGGGAAGAAACTGTCCCTGAATCTGGAGGTGTGCGTTCTCACACTTCTGACTTACTTTTCCCCCTGTCTGTGGTATAATGTGTCTCCCATTTGACTCGACAACTCAGTTATGTCGGCATTAAGGTGGCGCGTTGGTAGAGCTGATGCCTCACAGCGTCAGAGACCCGGGTTCGATCCCAACCACCGGGTGCTGTCTGTACGGAACTTCTCCCCATGCCCGCGTGGGTTTCCTCCGGGAGCTCTGGTTTCCTCGCACCCTCCAAAGACGTACAGGTTTGTAGGTTAATTTTCTTTGGTTAAAATGGTAAATTGACCCCGTGTGTGTGTGTGTGTATGTGGGATAGTGCTAGTATATGACAAGCTAGATGAAGGAAAAATGTTCCCAATGTGGGGCGAGTCCAGAACCAGGGGCCACTGTCTTAGAATAAAGGGGAGGTTCATTTAAGACTGAGGTGAGAAAAAACGTTTTCACCCAGAGAGTTGTGAATTTGTGGAATTCCCTGCCACAGAGGGCAGTGGAGGCCAAGTCACTGGATGGGTTTAAGAGAGAGTTAGATAGAGCTCTTGGGGCTAGTGGAGTCAAGGGATATGGGGAGAAGGCAGGCACGGGTTATTGATAGGGGACGATCAGCCATGATCACAATGAATGGCGGTGCTGGCTCGAAGGGCCGAATGGCCTCCTCCTGCACCTATTTTCTATGTTTCTATATGGGTATCGCTGGTCGGTGTGGACTTGGTGGGCCAAAGGGCCTGTTTCTGCATTGTATCTCTAAACTAAACTAATCTAAATGAGTTAGTCCCACATTCCACGTCCAATTTGTATTCTATCGGTGAGATCGTTCTATGCATGTATTGGCTGATGAGGCTCCAGACCAGAATATTCCTCCCCCTCACTCAAAATAGCCCCTGATCATCTAAGTATAACACCCCCCCCCCCCCCCCCACCCCCCCCCCCCGCCAGAGTAAAATTAAAATCTAGCTTCTGCTCTATTTTGGGTGGTGTTTCCGACCCGCCCCGCTCGTCATAGAGCTACAGAGACGTGGTGAGGTTGCTTTATACTTAGCGCAGAGTCTGTGACCTCCCTTCACTCACGCAGGGTCAAAAATCCCCTTCATTTTAAATCCCACCCTCACATTCATTCATTCCCTCTCTCTCCAGAGTTGCTGCCTGTCCCCGCTGAGTTACTCCAGCATTTTGTGTCTATCTTTGTGGGTACACCAGCATCTACCTGCAGTTCCTTCCTACACACTCCCCCGCTTCTTTCAGTTTAGTTTAGAGATACAGCGTGGAAACAGGCCCTTAGGCCCACCGTGTCTGCACTGACCAGTGATCGCCCCTGAGACTAGCACTATCCCCCACACACACACACTAGGGACAATTTTTACATTTACACCAAGCCAATTAACCTACAAACCTGCACGTCTTTGGAGTGTGGGAGGAAACCGAAGATCTCGGAGAAAAACCCACGCAGGTCACGGGGAGAACGTCCGAACTCCGTACAGACAGCGCCCGTAGTCGGGATCGAACCCGGGTCTCCGGCGCTGAAAGCGGTGTCAGGCGCCACCGTGCCGCCCTCAGCTGGTCTCAGCGATTAAATCGTCAGTATGTGGGGAGGAGAGAGGAGAGAATTCCAAACATTCACAAGCCTCCGAGTGAAGAATTCTCTCTACGGCCAGTGCTCCCAGATAGATCTGAAGCAGTCTGAAGAAGGGTTTCGGCCCGAAACGTTGCCTATTTCCCTCGCTCCATAGATGCTGCCTCACCCGCTGAGTTTCTCCAGC
Source organism: Okamejei kenojei (assembly GCA_035221665.1). NCBI lineage: Eukaryota > Metazoa > Chordata > Chondrichthyes > Rajiformes > Rajidae > Okamejei > Okamejei kenojei. The sequence continues at coordinate 4,254,333 of CM069171.1, forward strand.
ACTTTTGTCTACCTTCGATTTTCCAGCATCTGCAGTTCCTTCTTAAACTCCCAGATAGATAACGGGCAGCCGACTTGCTCCAGAGATGCTGATAAGATGTCCGACCCATAATCTGGGCAGGCTGTCCTTAACCCTTCACAGTTCACTACCACAAAGCCCCCCAGCAGAGAAGGCTGATCTTATATACCTGTGTGAAACCATGAGGGGAATAGGCAGGGTGAATGCACAGAGCTTTGCCCCAGAGTAGGGGAATGTAAAACCAGAGGGAGTAGGATTTGTAGAACTGGTGACGTTTCGGGTTGAGACCCTTCTTCAGACCTGGGGGCTGTAGACTTGAATGTGAAGTCTACAGCCTCGATCCGAAACGTCACCCATTCCTTCTCTAGACAATAGGTGCAGGAGTAGGCCATTCGGCCCTTCGAGCCAGCACCGCCATTCAATGTGATCATGGCTGATCATCCCCAATCAGTACCCCGTTCCTGCCTTCTCCCCGTATCCCCTGACTCCGCTATCTTTAGGAGCCCTATCTAGCTCTCTCTTGAAGGTATCCATTGAACCGGCCTCCACCGCCCTCCGAGGCAGAGAATTCCACAGACTCACAACTCTCTGTGTGAGAAAAAGTGTTTCCTCGTCTCCGTTCTAAATGACTCTAGCACTATCCTACGCACTCGGGACGATATACAGAGGCCGATAAACCTACAAACCTGAACATGTTTGGAGTGTGGGAGGAAACCAGAGCACCCGGAGAAAACCCACACAGGTCACGGGGAGAACGCACAAACTCCATACAGACAGCACCTGTAGTCAGGATCGAACCCGGGTTCTAAATGGCTAACCCCTTATTCTTAAACTGTGGCCCCTGGTTCTGGACTCCCCCCCCCCCCCCCACCCCCACCCCCCCCCCAACATACAGAGATGCGGCCTGTCCCGTTGAGTTACTCCAGCATTTTGCGTCTATCTTCTGTGTAAACCAGCATCTGCAGTTTCTTCCTACACAGCCCCTGTCCCACTTAGGAAACCCGAACGGAAACCTCTGGAGACTTTGCGCCCCACCCAAGGTTTCCGTGCAGTTCCCGGAGGTTTTTGTCCTCCGGAAACCACCTTCAACTAGCATCGCGACCGGCTTCGACTAAAAAAATGTTTAAACTGAAACCACTTTCGACCATTAGGGAGACTGACAAAAACCTCCGGGAACTGCACGGAAACCTTGGGTGGGGCGCAAAGTCTCCAGAGGTTTCCGTTCGGGTTTCCTAAGTGGGACAGGGGCGTCATACTTGGGCCGGGGGGAGGGAAAAGGAAGCATTGATGATGAAGTAGGCGCTATACAAATGCAAGTCCCCTCAGGCTGCAGGTGAAAGTGGAAACGGTAGGTGAAAGGGACAAAGAACAAATGGAAATGAAAAGTAGCTGAAGTTGTGGAAAAGTTTGGCAGCACACAAAGGCCCCTTTATGGTCTTGGATAATTACAGGCCCCTCTGTCTATTCAACCCGGATGCTGGTAAACTGATATGATATTCAAAGGATCACAGCTGTTTAGTGTCATGAGAGGGATTTTTTTAGTTTATTTTCTCCAAAATAAATTCAGAATGTCAGTGGTTTGGCCGAGGATGAGAGATGTGTGTGTGAGCAATGAGTGGGCGGGGAGAGGGGGGGTTAGCAGATGGGGGGGGGGGAGGTCCATGACCAGCGGGCCACACAGTTTAAGAATAAGGGGTCGGCCATTTAGGATGGAGATGAGGAAAAACATTTTCACCCAGAGAGTTGTGAATCTGTGGAATTCTCTGCCACAGCAGGCAGTGGAGGCCGATTCTCTGGATGTTTTCAACAGAGTTAGATTTAGCTCTTAGGGCTAACGAAATCAAGCGATATGGGGGGGAAAAAGCAGGAACGGGGTGCTGATTTTGGATGATTATATTAAACGGTGGTGTTGGCTCGAAGGGCCTACTCCTGCAGCTATTTTTTTGTTTCAATGCTTCTGGGAGAAACGCCACCCATTCCTTCTCTCCAGAGATGCTGCCTGTCCCGCTGAGTTACTCCAGCTTTTCGTGTCTATCTTCGGTTCAAACCAGCATCTGCAGTTCCCTCCCACACAGATGTGTGAGTTTGTGTGTGTGTGTGTGTGTGACGGCAGAGACTGTCCATATTAGGAGCTGGGCCATTCAGCATTTCTGACTCCGCTCCTCTCCCGGCTAATTCGTTCAAAAATCCCGGTTTTTCTCCGGCAGAGTGGAAAAGTTACGGAGCTCTTGGGGAGTTGGAACGCCCCACCCTCCCGTCCCGTCCCTCCTCAGCCCCCTCACCCTCCAAAGTCACGCTAATATGTGGACAGTTAGCCTTTGTTCAGACCAGACTGTGTCTGCAACTTCAAGGCTCACTCGAGAGACTTTTATGAAACCACTGGGATTCACCACAAAGGCCCTGGATGCCGACACAAAAGGAACTGCAGATGCTGGTTAACATAAAAAAAAAGACACGGTGGTGCAGAGGTGGAACTACTGCCTCACAGCGCCAGAGACCCTGGTTCGATCCCAACCACAGTTGCTGTCTGTGTGGAGCTGGCACGTTCTCCCCGTGACCCCCCCCCCCCCCCCCCCCCCGTGGGGCGCAAAGTCTCCAGAGGTTTCCGTTCAGGTTTCCTAAGTGGGACAGGGGCATAAGTTAACATTAAGAATAAGGAGTAAGCCATTTCGAACGGAGACGAGGAAACACTTTTTCTCACAGAGAGTGGTGAGTCTGTGGAATTCTCTGCCTCGGAGGGCGGTGGAGGCCGGTTCTCTGGATGCTTTCAAGAGAGAGCTAGATAGGGCTCTTAAAGATAGCGGAGTCAGGGGATATGGGGAGAAGGCAGGAACGGGGTACTGATTGGGGATGATCAGCCATGATCACATTGAATGGCGGTGCTGGCTCGAAGGGCCAAATGGCCTCCTCCTGCACCTATTGTCTATATTAAATAGATTAGGGCGGCACCAGTAGAGCTACTGGCTCGCAGCACTAACAGCGCCAGAGACCTTGGTTGGATCGGGACGTCACCCATTCCTTCCCTCCAGAGATGCTGCCTGTCCCGCAGAGTTACTCCAGCATTTTGCGTCTGTCTTCGGTTTAAACCAGCATCTGCAGTTCCTTCCCACAGACCACACTGAGTAGATCTTGTGAGGAACATGTGTTCAGAGGGAGTGATATTGGAGTGAGTTTTTTTTTTTAAAAACCAATGTCAGTACAGCCTCAGTGGGCCGAAGGGCCTGTTTTTTGCGATGTGTGGGTCTAAGACTGTGAATAACACAAGTATGGAACAAGAAATACAGGTGGGCAGGGGTTATGGGGAGAAGGCAGGAGATTGGGGGTTAGGAGGGAGAGATAGATCAGCCATGATAGAATGGCACAGTGGATTAGATGGGCCAAATGGCCTAATTCTGCTCCAATCACATGATTTTATGATCTTATGAACTGTAGATGCCTGGAATCCTGAACCTCCACAGATGCTGCCTGACCCGCTGTGTTACTCCAGCTCTTCCATTGACATCGTAACTTAATCCCAACTAATATTGGCCGCGGGCACCAGAGTCAATTTAGAAGATTGAGGGGGGGAATCCTATAGAAACGTACAAAATTCTTAAGGGGCTGGACAGGCTAGATGCAGGAAGATTGTTCCCGATGTTGGGGAAGTCCAGGACAAAGGGTCACACAGTTTAAGGATAAGGGGGAAGGCTTTTAGGACCGAGATGAGAAAAACATTTTTCACACAGAGAGTGGTGAATCTGTGGAATTCTCTGCCACAGAAGGTAGTTGAGACCAGTTTGTTGGCTATATTAAAGAGGGAGTTAGATGTGGCCCTTGTGGCTGATGGGATCAGTGGGTATGGAGAGAAGGCAGGTACGGGATACTGAGTTGGACGATCAGCCATGATCATATTGAATGGCGGTGCAGGCTCGAAGGGCCGAATGGCCTACTCCTGCACCTATATTCTATGTTTCTAACTGCACAGCAGGCAAGTCAGATCGCTGCTGTACATACCCCACACTACTACAGCCTCCCCAACCACCTATTTTCTATGTTTCTGTTTCAATGAGGCACACACAGCACAGAAACAGGCCCTTCGGCCCACCGGGTCAATACTGGCCATCAGGTTCCCCATCTACACTGAGCAAAACACTTAAGTGCTGGAGGAACTCAGCAGGCCGGGCAGCATCTGTGGATGGTATGGATAGGACGGGGGATGTTTCAGGTCAGGCATGGACCAGGAGCCTGGGGGACCAGGGCTACGGGCGAACTCTTGCCAATCTCTGGCTCAGCAGATTATTATTCTCCCCAATCCCAGCGGAATTCCTCGCATTACCTTGCAGTTTTACGCACAATTAGGAACCTTCCGTCTGTGTCCCGCTGTCAAAGGAGAAATAAACTGCAGCAATATGTGGCCAGGAAATGCCAGCGTGAGAGAGCGGTCCCTCTAAATCACTTCCCAATTGGCAACGGCTTCACTGAGGCCGGTCCAAGCCCAGCCTGCTCGGAGAAGACCCCCTTTTATAGGCACGGTCTGCAACTGGCGATGGACAGATTACTCAGGGAAAGCTGTGGGAACATTTCTCTTGGCTCCGGCTTTTGAAAGTCCAGAGGCACTGAGTGAGAGGGGGAGGGGAGGGAGAGACGGAGGGAGGGAGGAAGGAAAGGAGAGAGGGGAGAGAGAGTGGAGAGGTTGAGAGGAGAGAGGGGGGGGGGGGGGGAGAGTGAGGGAGGGGGGAGAGTGAGGGAGGGGGGAGAGAGAGGGAGGGAGGGGTGTAGAGAGAGAGGGAGGGGTGGGGGGACGGGGGAGAGAGGGAGAGAGCGAAGAAGAAAAGAAGGGAGACCATCAGGCAGGTGAGATATCCCATTACCCCCCCCCCCCCCCCCCCCCCCCCCCCCCCCCCCCACGCCCAGCGCCTAACTAGACCTGACGTCAATGCTGTTGGCTCCAGGGTTTACTTAAGGTGACACAGCGGCTGAACGCCTGATCTCCACAAGCCTGGTCTGACAGTCTGAAGAAAAGTCTCGACCCGAAACATCACCCATTCCTTCTCTCCAGAGATGCTGCCTGTCCCGCTGAGTTACTCCAGGTTCACTGTGTCCATCTTCCATAGACATCACATCTTAAACCCCAAACTACTGTCATATTGCACCTGGGGCACCAGAGTCAACGAGGTACACAGCACAGAAACAGGCCCTTTCGGCCCACCGGGTCAATACTGGCCACCAGTTCCCCATCTGCCCCAAGGAAAACACAAAGCGCTGGAGGAACTCAGTGGGCCGGGCAGCATCTGTGGAGGGAATGGACAGGTGACGTCTCGGGTCGGGACCTTTCAGATTCCATCAATCTGAAGAACATTGTCTGTCCCTGACCCGTTGTGTTCCCACCAGCACTCACACGTACACACTCACTCGCTCACATTCAAACACGTACACTCGCTTGCTCACATTCACACGCACACACTTAGACACACGTTCAGACACACTTGTCCACATCACACACACACTTATACACTCACTCCAGCACACGCACACTCACACGTACACTTTCTCATGCACACACACACACACACAATTACACACTCACACGTACACACTCGCTCGCTCACATTCAAACACGTACACTCGCTCGCTCACATTCACACACACTTAGACACACGTTCACGCTCACGTTCTGACACACTTGTTCACATCACACACCCACACACACTTATACACTCACTCCAGCACACGCACACTTTCTCATGCACACACACACACACACACAATTACACACTCACACGTACACAATTACACACTCACACGTACACACTCGCTCGCTCACATTCACACGCACACACTTAAAGACACACATTCACGCACACGATCTGGCACACTTGTTCATATCACACAGACACACTCCAGCACACGCACACTCACACTTTCTCACGCACGCACACATACAATTACACACTTGCACACACACTCGTCCACATTCAGACACACGCACACGCTCCGACACACTTGTTCACATCACACACACACACTCACTCATGCACTCCCACACACACACAAAATTACACACTCGCACACACTCGATGACCTCGACTCACTGACTGGGCAACAAGGGCAAGCCTGTGGCCACCCCCAAGCCTGTCCCACCACAGGGTCAGGTACATCATGGCTGATCGACCCCAGGCTTCATCTCATCTTCTCAGGAGTCTCAAGAAGATAAATAACATTCCTTGGATCTCCGGTCGGGATTCCACATCTGCTGAAGAGTTGCCTCCTTGCTCCCTCTGGTGGAAGTACCTTGTACCTTCCGAAGAGTCCACAAGGGACTAAAGTGGAAGTTGGACACATTTTTTTTTTAATATACTGGACATTTTTTTACATTTATCAAGCCAATTAACCTACATTTGGAGTGTGGGAGGAAACCGAAGATCTCGGAGAAAACCCACGCAGGTGACGGGGAGAACGTACAAACTCCGTACAGACAGCGCCCGTAGTCGGGATCGAACCCGGGTCTCCGGCGCTGTAATGCCCCTGTCCCACTTAGGAAACCTGAACGGAAACCTCTGGAGACTTTGCGCCCCACCCAAGGACGTGCGGTTCCCGGAGGTTTTTGTCAGTCTCCCTAATGGTCGAAAGTGGTTTCCGTTTTAAAAATCGGTAATTTTTTTTAGTCGAAGCCGGTTGCGATGCTAGTTGAAGGTGGTTGCCGGAGGACAAAAACCTCCGGGAACCGCGCGGAAACTCTACCGCTGCGCCACGGAGCCTCAACTCAGGAACTAATTCCCACCATAGCAGGAAAGGACACAAAGTTGCTTAAGGCAGCGGTTGATAGATTCCTGATTAGTGCGGGTGTCGGGGGCTATGAGGAGAAGGCTGGAGAATGGGGTTGAGAGGGAGAGATAGATCAGCCGTGATTGAATGGCCGGAGTAGACTCGATGGCCTGAATGGGCAAATTCTGCTCGTTTCTTACCAGATACCCAAGAAAAAAGAAAGGCAAAATGTCCTAAAAAGACTTTATTAAAAGTTAAAAGAGGAACCAAAATTTTCTTGAGTCCCCATCACCTAAGATACTTAAAAGTTCATCTCAATCAAAATGTCAAACTGTTTTCAAAAATACATCAAACGCCACAATTTAAGAGTTCACCAGTTCCCGCTCCCTTTCACTGCTATAGTCTCCAAGCCTGGAGCACAAGGACTAATGTGCTAATTTATTAAGGGGTGTGTACAAGGTGGGAGAGATCTCCTATGCAATGCCTCAAGAGATGGAAGATGGAAATAGGAAAAGCACTTTCTGTGGAGGATGCGTCGGGACTGCTCGCTGGCATCCCGGCGGGTGGGACTGGTACCCAAACCGGAGAATCCCACATTCCCGACGGGACAGAGGGGGGCAGCTGGTAACAGGCACCAGTGATGGTGGCAGGATAGAGGAACACAGGATGGAAAGAGAGAGACAGATACATATAGAGACAGAGACAGAGACAGAGACAGAGACAGAGATAGAGACAGAGATAGAGACAGACAGAGACAGAGACAGAGACAGAGATATAGAGATATATATATATATATATATATATATATAGAGATACAGAGAGAGAGAGATATATAGAGAGAGAGAGAGAGAGCATACAGAGATATATATAGAGATATATATAGAGAGAGAGATATATATAGAGCAGACAGAGATATATATAGAGATATATATAGAGAGATAGAGAGATAGAGAGAGAGATATATAGAGAGATATATAGAGATATATAGAGAGAGAGAGATATATATAGAGATATATATAGAGAGAGAGCATATATAGAGATATATAGAGAGAGAGAGAGAGAGAGACAGAGAGAGAGAGAGCAGACATATATAGAGATATATAGAGAGAGAGATAGAGAGAGATATATAGAGAGCATATAGAGATATATATAGAGATATATACAGAGATATAGAGAGAGAGATATAGAGAGAGAGAGAATAGAGAGAGAGAGAGATAGAGAGAGAGAGAGATAGAGATAGAGAGATAGAGAGAGATAGATAGAGATATAGAGAGAGAGAGAGAGCATATAGAGAGAGAGAGAGAAGACAGAGAGAGAGAGAGAGCAGACAGAGAGAGAGCGAGAGAGAGAGAGAACAGATAGATAGAGATATAGAGAGGAGAGAAAGAGAACACAGGGCGAGAGAGAACAGAGGGATAGAGAGGTAGAGAGAGAATAGACAGAGGCTGACAGAGAGAGAGAGAGAGAGATTCAAGAGTTGGATAGTTGATTCTCTTTACCCAATTGAATTAAATATTTCACAGAATAAATGACTTTGAACCATTTTTATGAAGCTTCAATCTCCTGTGCGCCCACATCACGCCCCACCGCCGGCTATTCTCCCCCCCCCCCCCCCCTCTCCCAACAGAGCATGGAGGACAGCTCGTTCGTTGTCCCAGCAGGACTGGGCAGGTGACACTGGGCTCGAGAGAGAGAGAGAGAGAGTGAGCAACACCAGCGATGAGCAGAGGAGAGGCAGCCAGGGTGTCTACTGAGGGAGACCAACTAATGGCCTTCTCTTGCTCTGGGAGTGTCACAGATACAGTACCATCGAACTCACACACACCTCGCCGCCACACCCAAGATATCTTGCAGGCAGCACCGTGTGCAGTCTTGAACCCCCGTTATAAGAGGGGCGATGGCCACGGAGGGGAGTCTGTGTTGGAACGCTGAGGGTTGCCTTGTTGTGTGGAGGGAATGGCCAAGGGTCTGGTTGTGTTGCCAGGCATCGGTCGGGAGACGAGTGTGTGGAGCCACAGGTCACACTGCCGTTACCCCTCCACCCCGTGCCCGCCTGGACTGAGACAAGGCTGGTGATCCCACGCCCCCCTTGGATTCTACGCACCCAACCATCTTCTAACCCCAACTCAACCCCACAGACGAGGAACTGCAGGTGCTGGAAACGCAGACAAGACACACAGTGCTGGAGGAACTCAGCGGGTCAGGCGGGAATGGACAGACAACGCTTCACGACCGGACCCATCATAGATGGATTAGGCCCCGATCCGAAACGTCGCCTGTCCATTCCCTTCACGGACGCTGCCCGGCCCGCTGGCATCCTCCAGCTCTTTGTGTGTTTTGCATCACCCGGCATCTACGAGGGTGACGTGCGTGCAGGCACGGATTTGAAAGTTGGTCACAAGCGCGTGGAGACGTATCTAGATTACTTCCACCGAAAAGGGCTAGTGTCAGATCCCCAAAACGTCACAGGCAGAGCAGGCTGGTCCTGCAGAGGACGTATGAAGCCATTCGCAGCTCTCAAACCCAGTGTAGATGGGGCCAGAATACGCTCACAGCTTCAACACAAGTGGCAGAGTAGGTACCAAGTTAAGATTTAAAAAAAATAAAAAATAAAAATATAATCAACCAGTGGCATTAAAACCAACCTGGCAGAATTAGTCTTGAGAGACCGAGGAGATTAAATTAACAGGGGGGAAACTATTGATTACATCTTTCTCGTTCCTACAGGAATTTTAAGCTGTTAGCGGATCCTCAAAAAAACCCCTGCAGTCTGTACAGTGTTCACACTACAAAGCTACACAGTAATTAAAAAAAAAAAAAAATTCCAGTGATTAGTTGGTAGAGTTCAGATTCACTACCTTGGAAAAGTGGGAAGAGAAACCTAGAGGTCCAGCGTCCAGTTGCAACGAGAAGTTCCCAGTCCGAGAATTCAACGGGGATCTGTCCACGGGTCGGGCTCTCACGAAGCAAGGGGAGGGGGGGGGGACCAACCAGGGCGAGGGTCACTGGAGGTGGAGAGCGAGGGTGAAGACGAAACTTCATCAGAAACAAGATAAAAAGGTTAAGACTGAAAAGTTTATGGGAACACGAGAAGGGCGACAACATCAGTGGGACCTTAAAGGCCAGAACAGACACTCATTGTAGGAGTGGTGATGGCGGAGGAGCGGAGGAGGGGGGGGGGGGAGAGGGAGGGTGGGTTTGGGGGATAGGGATGGCAACATTTGCTCGGGGTTTCTGCCGCTCTCCCGCGCGCTGGGCGCCAGTTCTACGCCGTGTTGATGAGGGTCTCCTTGTCGTCTCCCGAGCGGGTGCGGTGGTAGGACACCACGTGGTCAGACTTGGCCAACTTGACGATGAAGTAGATGACTCCGCTGAGCAGGATGAAGACGCAGATGGCCAACAACACCACCATGGAGATCGCTGGATGGGGACAGAGAGAGAGAGACAGGCAATGAGAACAAGTGAGGTACCGTCGGTAAACTGCCCAGAGAGATGCCCACCCTGCTGATGTTACCCGACCCACCCTGCCAATGGCACCCAGCCCACCCCACCTCCACAAATCCTACCAATGCTCCAGAGCCATCAGCCATTTAGTTATTTCATAACAAGAGCATTTCAGTACAGGAGTACAGAGGTTCTTCTGCAGTTGTATAGGGCTCTGGTGAGACCACATCTGGAGTATTGTGTACAGTTTTGGTCTCCTAATTTGAGGAAGGACATCCTTGTGATTGAGGCAGTTCACGAGATTGATCCCTGGGATGGCGGGACTGTCATACGAGGAAAGATTGAAAAGACTAGGCTTGTATTCACTAGAGTTTAAAGGGGGGGGGTGTCTTATATAGAAACATATAAAATTATAAAAGGACTGGACAAGCTAGATGCAGGAAAAATGTTCCCAATGTTGGATGAGTCCAGAACCAGGAGCCACACAGTCTTAGAATAAAGGGGAGGTCATTTAAGACTGAGGTGTGAAAAAACTTTTTTACCCAGAGAGTTGTGAATTTGTGGAATTCCCTGCCACAGAGGGCAGTGGAGGCCAAGTCACTGGATGGATTTAAGAGAGAGTTGGATAGAGCTCTAGGGGCTAGTGGAGTCAAGGGATATGGGGAGAAGGCAGGCACGGGTTATTGATTGGGGACGATCAGCCATGATCACAATGAATGGCGGTGCTGGCTCGAAGGGCCGAATGGCCTCCTCCTGCACCTATTTGCTATGTTTATATATCACCCTAGATAGACACAAAAAGCTGGAGTAACTCAGCGGGTCTTTTAGAAAGGATGTGAGGGGGAACTTCTTCAGTCAGAGGGCAGTTAATCTGTGGAACTCATTGCCACAGAGGGCTGTGGAGGCCAAGTTAGTGGATATTTTTTAAGGCAAAGATAGACAAATTCTCAATTAGAGTGGGCGTCAAGGGTTATGGGGGAGAAAGCAAGAGAATGGGATTAAGAGGCAATTGCATAGTAGACTAGATGGGCCGATGGCCTAATTCTACCCCGATAACTTGTGTCAGGCAGCATCTCTGGAGAAAAGGACCAGCCGATGTTTCGGGCCGAGACCCTTCATCAGACTCTGGTCTCTGGCGTGGTGAGGCAGCAGCTCCACCCGCTGCTCCACCATGCCGCCCCTTGGCCTCCGCACATGCTGCCTGCCCCGCGGAGTTTCTCCAGCAGAGTGTGTGCGTGTGTGCGTGCGTGTGTATGTGTGTTGTGTGTGTGTGTGTGTGTGCTCCCAGTGTGTGTGTGTGTGTGTGTGTGTGTGTGTGTGTGTGCCCCAGTGTGTGTGTGTGTGTGTATGTGTGTGCTCCCCAGTGTGTGTGTGTGTGTGTGTGTGTGTGTGCCCCAGTGTGTGTGTGTGTGTGTGTGTGTGTGTGTGTGTGTGTGTGTGTGTGTGTGTGTGTGTGTGTGTGTGTGTGTGTGTGTGTGTGTGTGTGTGTGTGTGTGTGTGTGTGTGTGTGTGTGTGTGTGTGTGTGTTCCCCAGTGTGTGTGTGTGTGTGTGTGTGTGTGTGTGTGTTCCAGTGTGTGTGTGTGTGTGTGTGTGTGTGTGTGTGTGTGTTCCCCAGTGTGTGTGTGTGTGTGTGTGTGTGTGTGTGTGTGTGTGTGTGTGTGTGTGTGTGTGTGTTCCCCAGTGTGTGTGTGTGTGTGTGTGTGTGTGTGTGTGTGTGTGTGTGTGTGTGTGTGTGTGTGTGTGTGTGTGTGTGTGTGTGTGTGTGTGTGTGTGTGTGTGTGTGCGTGTGTGTGTGTGTGTGTGTGTGTGTGTGTGTGTGTGTGTGTGTGTGTGTGTGTGTGTGTGTGTGTGTGTGTGTGTGTGTGTGTGTGTGTGTGTGTTCCCCAGTGTGTGTGTGTGTGTGTGTGTGTGTGTGTGTGTGTGTGTGTGTGTGTGTGTGTGTGTGTGTGTGTGTGTGTGTGTGTGTGTGTGTGTGTGTGTGTGTGTGTGTGTGTGTGTGTGTGTGTGTGTGTGTGTGTGTGTGTGTGTGTGTGTGTGTGTGTGTGTGTGTGTGTGTGTGTGTGTGTGTGTGTGTGTGTGTGTGTGTGTGTGTGTGTGTGTGTGTGTGTGTGTGTGTGTGTGTGTGTGTGTGTGTGTGTGTGTGTGTGTGTGTGCGTGTGTGTGCGTGTGTGTGCGTGCGCAGAGACCGACACGGGTCAAGGGGATAGGGGGCTGACCGGACACGTGGCGGCGGTACTCCGCTTGGTGCTTCTCATGGTTGCCGTCGTCCTCACCACCGTCCCAGGTACCTGCGGGGAGATAAAGCTGTCGTCAAGACCTGCCAGCAACAGACTGCGTCAGAATAGATGACACCCCTCCCAAAAACGGTGGCGTTGTACATAATGCCACACCTGGCGGCAGAGTTGCTGCCTCACAGCGCCAGAGGTTTTAAGAGATTTCCTCCGACACCCCGAAGATGTGCAGGCACGTGGGTGAATTTTTGTTTAGTTTAGAGATACAGCGCGGAAACACGCCCTTCGGCCCACCGAGTCCGTGCCGACCAGCGATCCCCGCACACCAAGGACAGTTTTTACATTTATCTACACCAAGCCAATCGACCTACCAACCCGTACGTCTTTGGAGTGTGGGAGGAAACCGAAGATCTCGGAGAAAACCCACGTGGTCACGGGGAGAACGTACAAACTCCGTACAGACAGCACCCGTAGTTGGGATGGAACCCGGGTTTGACGCAGAGACACTGGCGCTAAAAGCACTGTAGGGTAGCAACTCCACCACTGCACCACCGTATAAATGTAAGCCTTGGTATAAATGTAAATGTGTCTCTAGTGTGTGTAGGATAGTGTTATAATGCGCGCTGGTCACTGTGGACTTGGTGGGCCAAAGGGCCTGTTTCCACACTGTATCTCTAAACTAAAATAAGAATCCTGAAGCATCTCAGTGCATGGAGGGGCGGTGGAGGACATGGCCTGGCCAGGCCAACCCCTGCAACTGTGACCCAATGCACCCGCCAGGAACTTTACAGCCAAGTTGAGACTCTACCTTTATAATAACTCTGATCTAGATGGGTGCACGTTAGCCTCAGAACCACAACGACTCTCGTGTGCGGTCTCAGAATTCTCTGTTCCTACACTCTTGTATCCAAGTATGGAAACGCATCTGCGTTTAGCAAAGCCATGATGCGAGTTCACCCAAGAGCTCTCCAGTTAAAAAATTAAATAATCAACCTTGTGGTACTTCATCTTGAGTATTTTTTTTTTTAAACTCTTGGAAAATTTTCACACACTGTTGAAAAAACTTCACGAGTTTCCGCGTTTCCGGAGTACCTGCCGTTAGCGTTACGAGCCGCTACGAGACATCCACCAGCTCCGTCTTACCCGCTACGTACTTACCACGAGTTTGATTTTTTTTTTAAACTCGGGAGAGCTCTTGGGTAAACTCGCATCGGGGGACAGGGCCTTAAGATTTTTACTGAACTACATGTTAAAAAAAAAAAGATGAATTACAAAGGAGGGATCTGGGCATGTGGGGCTAGTGTAGATGGGGAATGTTGATCGATGTGGGCAAGTTGGACCGAAGGGCCTGTTTCTACACTGCATGTCTCTATGACTCTCTCGAGCATCTCCAACAAGGAAGACGCATCTCCACAACTGGAATGTCCTCAGTGATGAAAATCGCTGGTTCCCACACCCAGAGCGTCCACATAGAAATACATCCCTGGTCTGCACAACTGGATGGGTCCACAGCGAGGGACATAGAAACAGAGAAAATAGGTGCAGGGGGAGGCCATTCGGCCCTTCGAGCCAGCACCGCCATTCATTGTGATCATGGCTGATCGTCCCCAATCAATAACCCGTGCCTGCCTTCTCCCCATATCCCTCGACTCCACTAGCCCCTAGAGCTCTATCTAACTCTCTTAAATCCATCCAGTGATTTGGCCTCCACTGCCCTCTATGGCAGGGAATTCCATAAATTCACAACTCTCTGGGTGAAAAAGATTTTTCCCGCCTCAGTCTTAAATGACCTTCCCTTTCTTAAATGACCTCCCCTTGTCATCTCCAGTCCCCTGGCCTGGAGTGACAATAGACAATAGGTGCAGGAGTAGGCCATTCAGCCCTTGGAGCCAGCACCGCCATTCAATGTGATCATCCCCAATCAGTACCCCGTTCCTGCCGTCTCTCCATATCCCCTGACTCTGCTATTTTTAAGAGCCCTATCGAGCTCTCTCTTGAAAGCATCCAGAGAACCTGCCTCCACCGCCCACTGAGGCAGAGAATTCCACAGACTCACAACTCTCTGTGAGAAAAAGTGTTTCCTCATCTACATTCTAAATGGCTTACTCCTTATTCTTAAACTGTGGCCCCTGGTTCTGGATCCCCCAACATCGGGAACATGTTTCCTGCCTCTAGCGTTTCCAAACCCTTAACAATCTTATATGTTTCAATGAGAACCCCTCTCATCCTTCTAAACTCCAGAGTGTACA